>KV005766.1:25410-38270 GCA_001598015.1 Dorcoceras hygrometricum
TTAAAAGGAAATACGATAACTTGAACCCAGCACAACTTTGGCACGCTAGGCTAGGTCATATTTCTCTAAGTAGGATGAACAAGTTAGTTAGGAGTGACATGTTTGATCTGTCAGACATTAACTCCCTACCGACTTGTGAGTCTTGTCTCAAGGGAAAGATGACTAAGCAACCTTTCAAGGGCAAGGGTGAGCGTGCTCAAGGCCTATTGGATTTGATCCATACTGATGTGTGTGGTCCATTCAGTATTGGTACTAAATATGGTCACACATACTTCATCATCTTTACCGATGATCACTCTAGGTATGGGTACTTGTACTTGATGAAGCACAAGTCTGAATCTTTTGAAAGGTTCAAAGAATTCAAGGCTGAAGTAGAAAATCAACTAGGTAAAAGTATTAAAGCACTTCGATCCGATCGAGGTGGTGAATACTTGAGTGCTGAATTTCAAGACTATCTAAAAGAGAATGGGATTCTCGCACAGTGGACCCCTCCGGCCACACCACAGCTCAATGGTGTAGCGGAGCGTCGTAATCGAACCTTGTTGGACATGGTTCGATCTATGATGAGCTTCACTGAATTTCCTACCTTGTTTTGGGGCTATGCGCTCGAAACGGCGGTAATGTTGTTGAACAATGTCCACGCTAAGGTAGTGGATAAGACTCCATATGAGATATGGATGGGCAAACCATCCAAGTACTCATACATGAGGATTTGGGGATGTCCTGCTTACGTGAAGCAGACAGTGGAAGATAAGCTGGATACGAGATCCATCTTATGCTACTTCATTGGGTATCCAAAGAATTCCATTGGATACTACTTCTACTATCCCAGTGAAACAAAAGTGTTTGTTTCTAGGAATGCCACCTTTATGGAAAGGGAATTTCTACTTGATATAAAAGGCAAGATAGTAGAACTCGAAGAGGTTCGAGAACCAACTGGAGTACCAAGTGAGTCTCTCGTACCTCCAGAGTCTGTACCAGAAATGGTCGCACCTAGGAGATCCGAAAGGGTTTCCAGGGCTCCTGAGAGATATGGTTGTCTCCTTGAAGATGATCAAGGTGATCAAGTTATTGGATCTGATACAAGAACTTTCAAGGAGGCAATTTCCGATGCTGATTCTAATTTGTGGCTTGAAGCAATGCAGTCTGAGTTTGACTCAATGCATGCGAACCAAGTTTGGACTCTTGTTAACCCTCCTGAAGGAATTGTTCCTATTGGGTGTAAATGGGTATACAAGAGGAAACTTGGGCCTGATGGTAAGGTAATGACCTACAAGGCACGACTGGTCGGGAAAGGTTACACTCAAAGGAAAGGTGTTGACTATGATGAAACCTTCTCGCCAGTCGCGATGTTCAAGTCAATTAGAATCTTATTAGCCATAGCCGCATGGTACGACTATGAGATATGGCAAATGGATGTGAAAACTGCGTTCCTTAATGGAAACATTAAGGAAGAGATCTATATGACGTAGCCTGAGGGTTTCACATCTGTTGGAAGCGAGCATAAGGTATGCAAGCTTCAGAGATCGATCTACGGTCTCAAACAAGCATCGCGAAGTTGGAACCTGAGATTCGATGTGACGTAGCCTGAGGGTTTCACATCTGTTGGAAGCGAGCATAAGGTATGCAAGCTTCAGAGATCGATCTACGGTCTCAAACAAGCATCGCGAAGTTGGAACCTGAGATTCGATGAAACAATCAAGGAATTTGGTTTCATGAAGAATCCCGAGGAGCCATGTGTATATAAGAAGGTAGTTAAAAGCGCTGTGACATTCCTCGTACTTTATGTTGATGACATTCTACTCATTGGGAATGATGTAGGAATGCTGCAGTCAACTAAAGTTTGGTTGTCTAGTAGATTTTCGATGAAGGACATGGGTGAAGCATCCTATATTCTTGGAATACAGATCTATCGGGATAGATCGAAACGGATGCTCGGACTCACCCAAGCCACCTACATCGATACCATACTTAAGAGGTTCTCTATGGAAGAGTCCAAGAGAGGACACATACCTATGTGCCACGGGATCACTCTATCTAAGTATATGTGTCCGAAGACTGATGAGGAGATAGAGAGTATGACACGTGTGCCATATGCTTCGGCAATAGGTAGTATTAAGTATGGCATGATCTCCATTAGACCGGATGTCGCATATGCTCTGAGTGTCACGAGCCGCTACCAGGCCAACCCCGGCCAATTTCATTGGAAGACTGTGAAGGATATTCTTAAGTACTTACAAAGGACTAAGAATATGTTCATGGTCTATGGGGGTGGTGAACTGAAACTGGAAGTCTACACTGATTATAGCTTCCAGTGTGACGTGGATGATTCGAAATCAACCTCTGGATTTGTATTCATGCTCAATGGTGGTGCTGTCTCTTGGAAGAGTTCCAAGCAAGACACCATCGCGGATTCAACCACTGAGGCTGAGTACATCGCAGCATCAGCTGCTGCTAAGGAGGCGGTTTGGATAAGGAATTTCGTCCAAGAGTTGGGCGTCATTCCTAATGGAGTTGGTACAGTCCCGGTGTACTGCGACAACACGGGTGCCGATGCTCAAGCAAAGGAGACTAGGTCTCACCAAAGATCCAAACATATACTGAGGAAATATCACATAATCCGGGATATTGTGGCTAGAGGTGACATAGCAGTTGAGAGAGTCGCCTCTGCGGACAACGTTGCTGATCCACTTACGAAGCCCTTGCCAGTACCGTCGTTTGAAAAACATCACGAAACAATGGGACTGCGTCTGATGAGTAGTTGGCTTTAGGGCAAGTAGGAGATTGTTAGAGTAGATGCCCAACTAGCCAACTTGTGGCGTGTGGGTTTACAGACTCTTGTATATGACAGTCTTTATATACGATATTCGCATTTGTTTATGGAATTCTTTATCTTCATTATGTTTATATAGTGTTAACAGTTGTGTTGGATAAAGACCTATAATGCACCATAGTGTATGTTAGATGTGATAGTGGGTATGACGGCTATCATGAAACACATCTAATAGTCACTGTGTATTCTGAATTAGTTCCTAGTCAATTGGGCCGTCAAAATGAGGATAAAGCCGCCCGAGCTAGAGACTAGTATCTGCGATGCGAAGTACCATGTTTCATTGGTAGGGAACATTGTGATGTTCTTAGCATGCAGATAGATAGTGACCTGGTGATCTATCGAACTACCCTCGTTCGGAATTTCCAAGTGGTTATCATTTGTCGAGTGGATAAGTCCAAGGTCTTGGTTGTACTGATTAGTCCTCACGACTCGAAACATCATTGAGACTCTACGTGATAGGCGTCTCACTTTGACCCGTTTGCCAACTCACTTGGGGTCATTAGGTGGCGGGATTGGGTGAGATCCCGATGCATGTAGGAGTCGATGCTTAGTTGTCGAGGATTCACCGCTCGCTTACATGCGTGGATATCCTATGCTATCTGAGGGGATAATAGTGTATAAATCTCTGGCCAGAGTACTAGAGTGTTTTAGGTAAATGGGTTTACCTAGTTATACTCACGATGTCACTATTCGATCTCCAAGATGTATGCATAGCTATCGGATCTTTAGCGACTCTCGATTTACCAATGGTTGTTGATCTGATCGGGATATATGGATTGAAAGGACCGTAATGTACGCTAACCACGACCAACTGGTTCTTGCAGGCACTATCAGTGATACCTATGGGATCATGGCGCGATGTTTCTAGGCGCTTTACCATGATCCGATGGGCAAGTCTGAAATTGTGATTTCGGAGCCGCAATGGTTTATGGGCCCACGGCTAGTTGTATCCCTGAACCATTGAGGGTCACACAAGTACTGGATTCAAGATTCCCGCACGGAAACTGAGCTCAATGTGTTGAGCATAGGATGAGGATTTTTTGAAGTACGACTTCCTAAAAGTCAACAGGGGTCAAACCGTGATTTCCGCTATTGAGGGGCAAAACGGTCATTTTGCACTGGGGTTCTGAAAAATGGTTTTTCAGATCATAATATTCAGTTTTGGAAAATGAGTCGATCGGTCTGATCTGATCGGCGATCGGAGTTGTAATGAAGTCGCAGTGATGGATATCGTCATTTAGACCCGGGCCCGTTGGGCCTGTCCAAGTCCATTACTAGTCTTATTAAAAGAGACTTAGGGCTTCATTAAACATAAATAAGTATCACCCTAAACCTAGAGCTCTCTCTCTCGGCCGCCCCCCTTCCTCTCCCAAAGCCGCCGCCGCCGGCCACCACCATCGCCGCCGCCCCTCGCCGGAATTTGTTCCGGCCAACTTTTTGAGGAGTTTACGTCCGTGCTGATCTCGTCAGGCCTTCTAGTGCAGGCTGACGAAGGAACCTTGCTTCCGGTCGTGGACCTGATTAGACGTAATCTACCGCCGCCTACCGTGAAGTGCCGGTTTCCTCGTGAAACTGGTCGGAGCCAGGCGCCTAGACGCCAACAAGGTAACAATCAAAGAACCCCCTATGAATGGTTTGTTGAATTGTTTTATTGTATTGAACGTTTCCCGGCGCCGATTTTAAACTTCCGCTGCGTCGCCGGGAGACGGGATCCGGATCCGCCACGGTTTTCCCAACACTCACAGCTCATCTTACTATCAACCTAAGTCTAAACTGTTGTCTCTAAACAACGTCGCACCGCCTCCAGCTCAGGAAAATCAGCTCACGCATACTTAGGCCAGTTCGCACACCTCCAGTTCTTGCCTAAACTGAAAACCACGAACCGATGTACACCAAACCACGAACCGAGCCATTCCACATAGTACCGCCAGCTCGCGCACCTATAAGTTGTTTTCCATCCCGTCGCTATTCAAACAGCTCATGCCTGATCCGCTCTATATCCAATCCGAATATCATCAACATCTTAGACCAATTCTCCTAAGCTGGATGCCCGATAGTTCACGTCTCCCTTGGATAATCCTCATCCTGATCTGATTAATCACCATCTAACAATTTCTAGTCCTCACATTATTGTTCAGGGTTTTATCCCTTTAATCAAATATCAATATTCTTAATCACACTATCCAAGTTGGAGACAATAACGATAATATCAACGAACAAAATGATACATGTGAATCCCTGATAATTACAATTACAATATATTTTATAGGTAATCCAAAAAAAGAGTATAATTCATCCAAAGTAGTTCTAACGAATCTCCGATGTCCAATCCTGTCTGATTATAGATGGTACGAAGATGTTTTCCTTACTCATTTTCTCAGAAGGGAATACTATAATATGTATTTCTGGAAAGAAATGTTCAGAATGGGATTACCCAGGCCTTCGCTGACCGAATCCTTCAAAGGCTTCAAAGTGAAGTTGGTAGTGACGACATTCCTTTTAATGACATGACTTTTGGTCAACTATTTGCATTTATCAAAAAAGAGGGTTTATCCTTATGTTCAGAACTAAAACTTCAAGCTAAATATAAATCTGACAAAGCCACAACCAAAAAAGAATGGGATCCTTCTGTCAAATGTTCGGTCTAATGAGCATAGACCCTCCCTCAGTACGCCGAAAAAACAAAATCAACAATTTTAAACCTTATTACAAAACCCTTACCAATACCAGCAGAAAGTATAGAAAAACTAAAAGCAACATCAATACTACATCCGTAAAATGTTGGAATTGTAACCAACTAGGACACACATCCACTAACTGCCTTAAAAAGCCTAAGAAAAAATCAAAATAAAATAGAATCAATAATCTCATTGATGATATTACTAGTGATTCAAGCACATCTAAAAACTACTAACCGAAACTGATAATGAAACCCCATCCAAAGGAATCTGTCATTTATGCGTAATATTAAAAGATAAGAAAGAGGCAATTTTAGATCTAGTACAACAAATTTCTGATCCTTGTATCCAAAAAGAATTTCTTAACAAATTAAAAAATTTAATTATAGATGAAGAAAGTTCAAAACGAAACCCTGCTAAAGAACATTTTAGCCTCAGCAAATTATTTGAAAATACCCACAACAATGTATTCTTAAAGAAGTACTACAAAAAACCTACAAGCAGAAATCAACACACTCAAAAAACAAGTTAACCAACTTCAAAAAGATCTATTCTCTCTAGAAGAAAAAGATATAGAATTAGAAACAAAATTACTTCTCCTTAATCCTACAACTGTCGACAAAATTCACGTTGAAAATCTTACTGAAGAAAACATTAATAATTTTATAAATTCCATACAAAAGGTTGAATTCCAAAAATGGTATGTTAATGTTGATCTCGTCATAAATGACTTCAATATAACTTTAATAGCCTTGGTTGACTCCGACGCAGATCTCAATGTGCTAAGAGAAGGAGTTATACCATCGAAATATTATGAAAAACAACTGAACAACTATATACTGCAAATTCAAAACCTTTAAATGTAAGATACTAATTATCCAAAGCACATATATGTAACAATGGATATCGTTTCAAAAATATCTTCACATTAGTACGTGATATTTCTTAATATATGATCCTTGGAACCACATTTCTCACACAAATTTATCCTTTACAAGTCAATAATAAAAGTGTACTCACCAAAGTTCATGGACGTCACATCATTTTCCCTTTCATAACACCTGTAAAAAGAAATTTTCTTACTCCAAAATTCCTCAATCTTCAAACAAATTAATTTGATAAATAATAAAAAAAAGCATAACAGTTCATTAAAAGAGGAAATTCCTTACCTCAAAATTGAGGAACAACTCTCTATACCACATCTTAAACAGAAAATCTCTGAATTATAACTCCATATAATACAACAAATATGTAGCGACCTCCCAAATGCTTTTTGGAATAGAAAAAGTCATAGTTTCCCTTCCATATGAAAAATATTTTAATGAACGAAATATACCAACCAAAGCCCGACCTATCCAAATCAACCAAGAATTTTTAAAATACTGTCAAATAAAATTCAAGATCTTTATCCAAAAAACTCATTAGGCCATCCAAATCATTTTGGAGTTGTTCAGCTTTCTATGTTGTCAAACAGGTTGAACTCGAACGAGGTGCCAACTATTGGCCATAAATTAAAAACCTCTAAATAAAGTATTAAAATGGATCAGGTATCCAATTCATAAAAAACGAGACGTTATTAATCGATGACATTCAGCTAAAATATTTTCAAAACTTGATCTAAAATCCGGCTTTTGACAGATACAAATTGCCGAAAAAGATATATATAACACAACCTTTACTGTACCATTTGGCCATTACGAATGGAACGTAATGCCATTGGGCCTAAAAAATGCAGCCTCACAATTTCAGAGTGTCAGGCCCGGTGCACAATACAAATATTAACCACGCAAAATACAATCGCGGAAGCATTTAAAAAGTGGCTAAAATTTTTCGCTTTGGCCCGACTTAGAAAACATAATTTCAAAATACATTGATACTCAAAATATTGGTTTTACAACAATCGAAAACCAACAACAGCAGATACAATAACAAATACAAGCATAGAGTGACTTCCTAACAGGTACATTCCAAATCAGTAATAGAACATCACATCCTCGTGGGGTATTATCCGGAGACAGCTCTACTTACTAATATAAATAATATACATAACTGGTACACTCTATCCACCTCCCGGTGCACTACCAGCTGGGCCATCTCCACGACCCGCTGAGAAACCTGGATAACCTGAACAACACACAAGCAAACAAAACAATCCAACCCAAAGGGACAGGGGTCAAACCCCAGTACGGAGAACAACATAATACAACATGAATATAGAACAAGATATAAATGCTATGTGATGCATGAGAACAGGGAGCTCAAAAGATCCAAGTGAACTGTACGCAGCTGGTCAACAGAACAGGAATGGTCACCGGATGTATGAGAGAATGGGAGCTACCCACGCGCTCGATCATACACGTTACCAAACACAAACAGATCAGGGATGCCGCAACTCATGTGAGAGAAATGGGAGCTGCCCATGCGCTCAATCACACGAAATACCAGCACCAGCTAGAACTGAAAAGGTCATATCGCATGAGAGAATTGGGAGTTACCCAAGTGCTCAATCACACGCATCCTGTCAACAAGGATTAGCTCAAAGCAGACAACAACAGATTAGAGGAGCTCATAGCAGCCTGTTAATGAAACGTACTAAACCTCTAAGAAATTTTTTTTTTTGAAAGCAGATGTGGAATAAACATTTAATAAAAGCTATAAATAAAAACCCTAGCTTAAAGCATTTAAAAATAACATCTCAACATCCGTTTAAAACAAACTGCAAAATATCCATAATCCACATCGCACAAGCTAACGTAAAAATCAGAGTAATTAAAAACTGTTTGCGGAAAACTGAACATGTCTAAAAGCAAAGGCATAAAATAACTGAGTGGTCACGGGGTAGCAGCCGCAGCGGAGCATCAGACGTCCTCACCGCCGGTCGGAGTAATATCATCATCATCATGCTCACCTGCACCATTTAAACCTAGTGAGTCTAAAGGCCCAGCATGCTGTATCCGTTAATAACAAGGTACATATATAAAACCACATGCAGGCACATAAGTGTAGGAACATAATTTCATGACATGCGTGCTTGAAAGATCTTAAAACTTGAATCATACTACAGTCGTACATACCTCATCGTATAACATATACATTAAGGCATGGCATAAACATAACATAACTTAAAAGAACATGTGAGTCGTATCCATGATGTGAGAGACATAATTCAATTGATCAATCTATAAACCAACGTACGTGGCGGTGTGGTTCACCCCGATGTCACACGAGGATCCCTATATGTCACACCTCTGTGCTGCCACTTCACCATGATGTCACACATGGATCCATAAGCTCATACATTAATAGGGGATCCCCGGGCCCGGCTACCCGACTAACTCCTATCATTAAACTTTGCCCCACAACACATCAATCCCTCAAAATATTTTTCATTATGCCTTAACATAACTTAAACTTTCATGATGCATGCGTTTCATAAAATCTTGCAACTTTAAAAAGATCTTCGCCCATAAATATATATATAATTTCCTTAAAACATTTCATAATCAAACACATAGCATAATACGTATATAATTTAATATATATTCATGGGCCTATGCATTATTTTCCTCGGCCCGGTCAAGGACTGGCTCAAACGGCTGGCCCACTAATTCTATGCCCAAGGCCTCCACTAGACTTAAAATAATACTAAGACCAACTCAAACTTGGCCCAACAACAAAGAATCATCCCTTTAAAATCATTTGAAGGACTCGGCCCAACACCGTCAAAACAGGCTTAAAACTCATTTAAGATATCATCCCAAAATCCTCCAATTTGGCTTAAAATCCAATTTACTTAAAAATTCAGCAACTTAAAATAAATTTTGACTTAAAATCATTGACCCAAAATCATTTTGACCAAGAATAAATTTTAACTTAAAAAGTTGACTTGACCCGATAAAAATGACTCGGACTTTAAAAATAAAATTACCCGGCCCAAAAATAAAATAACTCAGACCGGACGTAAAATATTTGACTCAAGACTCGATGAACCACCCCGGTCCAACTGAACCAGCCCGAACCGTCCCAATGAACCGAGCCAAATCATCAACCCTACACGCACTACTCACGCACACCACCATGCGCCGCGAGCAGCCGACACATGCCGACGTAAACCTCCCTGCTCCGGCCACCCTGGCCGGAGCCCCGCCGGCTGGACCACCCCTAGGTCCGGCCGGTCATGACCTGACCAGCCTTGGTCCAAGCCATGCGCCGCACGGCTCGAACAAAGGCAAGGAGACGCGACGCATCGCGCCCCACGGGTGCGTCACCCGACTCATCATGGTTGTTCCTACGTCCAGCCTCTATATCCTCTTCTATGGACCACCTCTAGCCCTTCCTAGGACCACCATGAACCACCTAAGGTCGTGCCATAAACCCTCAAGCAGTCCATCATCCGAGGCCATGCAAGAAATTCAAAACCGTGAGATGCAACGTGTGAGAATACTTGAACATGATCATATGCGTAAAGATCTGAAACATTCACACAAAATTCATGCATAATCTTTGCAAAACAGTAAATATTATGATCTAAATGGTGAGAAAGGAAAGAATAAAACATGCCTTGATCAAAAAAGAAGCGAAGATACGCGTTACCGGAGCGGAGGACAATTGAGAAGACCAACACCTTTGAGTTTCAATCAAAACCTTGCAAGTTTCGGCCACCTAGGGGGAGAAGGGGGCTGAAGTCGGCTGATGAGTGGGGAGGGTTAGGTTAATTTTCGAAATAGTGGAGAAAATTCATGCATAATCTTTTGCAAAACAGTAAATATTATGATCTAAATGGTGAGAAAGGAAAGAATAAAACATGCCTTGATCAAAAAAAGAAGCGAAGATACGCGTTACCGGAGCGGAGGACAATTGAGAAGACCAACACCTTTGAGTTTCAATCAAAACCTTGCAAGTTTCGGCCACCTAGGGGGAGAAGGGGGCTGAAGTCGGCTGATGAGTGGGGAGGGTTAGGTTAATTTTCGAAATAGTGGAGAAGGGTGAGTGAAAAGTGTACAAAAAAACCCCTCCAACTTGTTTTATTGAGGAAATAAAAGGCCTATTCCAATACTAACCCTCCTCTAATTAAAAAGGCTTAAAAATATGTAAAGTTCAGACTTCAAGCCTTTAATTTTCGTAATATAAGGCCTCTCAAATATAAAAGTGTAGTAAAAGTCATAAAAATAGCCCGTATAGGCAAAAACGGGTCCCCCTCGGTAACCGTGCATAAAATCTCATTTTTTTGGAAATGGTGCATAAAAAAAAATATTTTGCTTTAAAATAAGTCTAAGGGCTAAAACATTAAATATTTTCGATTTGGTCGTCTCCGGACTCGTCCCCGCTTACCGGTCTCAAACCGTACCGTAAAGTGACATGCACAAAGCAAAGCATAAAATCATCATATAATCACATACATGACATGCAAATCATACTAACATAAGTCTTTCCCCCTAGTCATGCATTCAATTCAACGTAATTAGGATTTCTGGGCGTTACAATTAACAAAGGCTCGCAAGGAATGAGCAGGACAACAGGACATGCGTGTATGCATAATACAGCTTGCAAGATAACATACACAAGCAGATGCAAGCAACAGCACAGGAATCACCGCATGCACAATGCTCAACTGTAGCGCCCCAAAATCCGTAGGACCATAATTTCTAGTCTTTTTAAAATTAAGGACCATTTCGAAATTTCAGACTTCAGCTTATTGTTTAATTGAAAGCTGATTTCTTATTTTCAGATTTCAGTCACGGCGCAGAGGTCGGATCAGATGTCACCCCGAGCACAAGACGTGCGATTTTCAGATTTCACAACAAAAATGGTTTCGGGATAGGATGATGGTTCTTTTTCAGATTCGTGTATCACTTGTATTAATTAAAATAGTGACTAGGGGATTTTTTAAAAAATCTTAAGAAGTGAGCGTGGTACACCATACCTACTCAAGTGTTATATGGTTCTTTTTCAGATTCGTGTATCACTTGTATTAATTAAAATAGTGACAGGGGATTTTTTAAAAAATCTTAAGAAGTGAGCGTGGTACACCATACCTACTCAAGTGTTATTTCCCTGTTACGAATCAGACTCCCATGCTTGTGTCCTTGTGGACTATAAGATCAATAGTTTACTATAAAATCTTCATTTTCATAAAAGAAACCAATGGAGCTCGCCGCGGTGCTTGAGGAGACCTTCTGCTAAGACCTGCTGTGTTTCGTGTTTCTCCAATTTAAGGCAAGTAAATCTGATTCTTGCTACGCCATGAAAGCATATGTATTGTTTCCTTTCAGCTCTGTGAATTCTTGCCTGAATTTATGTTCGATATAAGTTTATGTTCATGTCTCTATTTATTTGAACTATACTTAATGTATCGGATTCACTGTTGATTCCTGTTAAAACTCAAAAAAAAATGTGTTTTATGAAGTTGATGATGAGGATATTGTTTTAAAACGCTGAGCATTTCAGATTCCAGTTCCTTACGAAGTTATGAAAGTTCTTTTCCCAGATGATGGTGATGTCTGGACCCGACTCCACGAAATTGGTGATGCTAGTTGAATCAGGAGTTGATTCTGGTTTGATAGGCATCGCTGGTATTGTTGGAAGTCGTTCAGATGTTACATCGCTGATTTCTTAGTCAGATTCCTATTTCTCTTGTTGAGAATCAGATTTCATGAAGACATCTGAAACTTCTACGTCATACCTGATTTTCATTCAACATTCGGTCTCAATCAGATTCCACATCGTTGACCGTTCACGTATGATGGGATCAATTCCATTTTGTTGACCTCTGATTTGTCCCAACAGTTGAGTTCCCTGTAGACATCCGTTGTCGTTCAATTGTTACTTCGTTGACATCTGTTTGACCCAAACCAAAGTTTGTTGTTTATCCCGTATACCCCATTCTATAGAGACACCTGTTCCACGCCAACTACACTAACTCTTTAGCGACATCTGAAATATTCCATCCAGTGCGTTGACATCTGAGTTGACCGCAACCTCGAACACATCCGTTAGCGACATCTGTTTTCCGCTAACGATAACTCTCATACAGTAAACATGTGTTTTCTGCTAACGATAGCTCTCATACAGTAAACATCTGTTTTCTGCTAACGATAACTCTCACACAGTTAACATCTGTTTTCCTCTAGCGATAGTCTTTCCACAGTAAACATCTGGTTCCAAATAGCGAAAGCACCCCGAATCACATCTGTTTACTACACCTGAAATATTTCCTCGTAACCAAACACTGTTTCTTTCAGACCCCGATTTTCTTTAATCAGCTGGATGCTCAGTGAAGATGATTTTGATGGAAAATGGATTTTAAATGAAAGTAAACACCGATGTTAAGATCTGATTTTACCCAGATA
>KV005767.1:5190-34353 GCA_001598015.1 Dorcoceras hygrometricum
GAGATGAAGCGACGTCGTGCTGAAGAATCAGCAGATGGTTTAGCGTTGATGACGTCTTTGGTGACGTCATCACAATCAGTAGATGATTTAGCGTTGATGACGTCATCGGTGACGTCATCATAATCAGCAGATGGTTTGAGTCCAGCAGTCGCAAGATACCAGCAGGTAGCTTGTACATCCAGACGCAAGAGAGAAGCGACGTCGTAGAGGAGGAAATCCAGTCGCAAGCTACTGTTCACCAGCAGATGATATTTGGAGATAGCGATAGCAAAACGATGTCGTTTACATAAGTTGATACGACAGCGTTTTGCCCTTGCGCTAAAGATTCAGCAGATGCTCTTTGCGTTGATAACCAGTCGCAAGATCCAGTCGTGAGCTACAGTGGATCCAGTCGCAAGCGTCATTACTATTGTATATCCAGTCGACATGGTATCCAGACGCAAGAAAACCCAAAGTAGCGAAGCTGGGCAACCAGACGCAAGCAACAGCTCATCCAGTCGAGAGCCTCTATGAACCGCTGTTGCGCTATGCATCCAGTCGCAAAGATCCAGACGCAACGATAGAATTCAGCAGAAGCGCAAAGCAGTAGTAGACATGAATCAGCAGCGAAGCAGTTGACGATTTACGAGAGCTGGATGTCAACTGCTGAGCGCAATTCAAATGGCAAAAACGCTCAAGATGGAAAGAATCAATGGCTGAGATTAAGTTCTGCAAATTGCCTAAATTCAAGGGAACAATATTTGTACTATTCTGGGAAATAGTACAATTTACAGAGGAGCGTTGCACTGAAATGGAAAGACGACATTTTGGCCTTAACAAGCGCAGAACAGTTTTGGAATCTATCTAACGGCCATATTTCAAACAGAGGCTATATATATGCGTAGGCAACGCCATTGAAGAAGGTTGACGAATTGAAAAACAGAAGAGTGAGCGAGACGATGTTGGTGCGACTACAGCGCTGTTGTAGAAATACATTGATTACACAGTGCACCAACAGAGGGAAAATGAAAAGAAAGACGAAGCAATCGACCGCCATTAGAGAGGAGCTTTCACGAGAGTCGATTGCTGAGTTTTAATTAGCTTGTTAGAGCATTTCCCTAGTGTGTGAGAAACAGAGAGTTGAGCGTTTCATTCTATCAAATCTCACACACAGAGATTCATTCACATTGTATTAGTGAATGAATCTCAAAACGTTTCAAACAGTCCCGTCCAAGCACGATGACGTAAAACTCATGTGTATGTAGTTAGTCACACAGTTGCGGCTGATGTGCATTTGTGGAGTCTAGGAGTTCTCACAGCTGCTGGTTGTGGGATTGGGTCTGTACACGAGTTGTAAGATCAAATCTTCTAGTGGAGCCTTCCGAGGTGGAAGAAGGGGAGATGTAGGACATTGAGGTCCGAACTTCCAGAAACAAATATGCTGAGTATCGTGTCCTTTATTCATTCAGCATTCGCTTTACTTTAGCACGCATACATGTTTACAGTTCAGCACTCGCTCTTACTTAGCATCGCATACACAGTTAGCACACAAGCACTTGCACAAGTCTCGAACAGATTTATGTTGTACATAAATCTGTTTGAGTTGTTTTAAAATAAAGGATTCAATTCTGGTATTTTCTGCATGATTTTTAAATCATACCAGATCTGTCTTCGGTGCTCTTCTGGTGAGTTTTTATGTGTTCAAGAACAAGAGGTTTTGCACCTCAAGTGTTGTAGCAGTGCGCAAAATTTTCTAAAGTTTTTTAACAAGCGCGGCTGCTGATCCTATTTTCGGACCATCACTCATGCATAGCATCTGCATTTTATCTTATGCATTTCCTTTAGCTGTTTCAGTTGCTCTCCGTACTAGGGTTTGACCCCATGTCCCTCTGGGGCTTGGTTGTTTCCTTGTTTGTGTTGTTTTCAGGGAATCCAGGTTTTACAGCTGGTCGTGGTTTTAACCCAGCTGGCGGTGCCCCAGGAGGTGGTTAGAGTATCCCAGTAGCGTATAGCATATATTTATGTATCAGTATTGTTAGCCAGGGGATGCCCGGTGCTTCGTTGTTGTAGCGAGTGGTTGGAGTCTGATACTTGTGCATGTATGCTGTACTGTATTGAAATGGTGTGTAGCCATTTGTTGTTTCGTTGATTTCGAAAACTGGGATATTTATTTTGAGTATCGTACTATTTTAAATTATATTGTTTTTAACCGTCAGGCCAAAAGCGAAAATTTTACCCGCTTTTTAGTAGCTTCCGCATGTGTTTGCATGTTTTATCTTTGATATGAGCACGAGGCCTGACAGTGTAGGGGTTCAAGGTGCTTGAAACTTTTGCGGGAAGTACGGGCATTTTGCGAGAGTATGTCATTTTGCTGGATCTCAGCATACCGCTGTCCCACCTTAGAGCCGTCCTGGCGGGTCATCTCGAGGTCGTTCTTTCCCTGATCAGTAGCATAGGATGGGAGAAACTCAGCATAGGCCGTTCCAGCAGCCCGGTCCTTCGTGTTTTGGACAATTTTCCCAACCCTATTTCTCAGAGCCTCAGCAGGCCCAAGTTAATGCCATGATAAGGGAGCAAGCAGAGGGCACGCCTGGAGGAGTGATCTCAGGTACATGTACTGTTTTGATTTTCCAGCACGTGTGTTTTTTGATAGGGGAGCATCACACCCCTTCATAGCTGATGCATTTATTGTTGAGAATAATTTGCGTACCACCTGTTTACGTGATGTTGTTTCTGTTACGACTCCTGCCTGTGCGAGCTTGTTCTCCCAAGAGATGGTGTCGAATGGCATACTTAGGTTTGGCGAGAATGTGCTGATAGCCAATTTGATTCGGTTTGTTATGTGGGATTTCGATTGTATAGTGGGAATGGACGTGTTGTCTAGTTTCAGGGCCACTGAGGATTGTTTCCATGGCGTTGTACATTTTCAGCCTCAGTCTGGTGAGAAGTGGAATTTCTACGGCCATGATTCCCAATCGAATATTCCGTTAATCTCTGCCATGGAGATGTTTGGCCTACTGTCGTTGGAGAATGTAGGGTTCATGATTTATGCTTTGGACGCATCCTCGAAGTCATGTGTGGAGCTCAGTGACATCCGTCGCTCGTGATTTCCCTGATGTGTTTCCAGAGGAGATTCCTGGTTTCCCTCCGAGGAGAGATATTGACTTCAGCATTGAGTTGATGCCTGGTACAGCTCCTATCTCATTTGTTAGAGAAAGGCTTTATTTGGCCTAGCATGTCACCGCGGGAGCTCCTATTCTGTTTGTGAAGAAGAAAGACGGTTCGATGAGGCTGTGCATATACTTTCGGCAACTGAATAAAGCTACTGTGAAGAATAAGTACCCTTTACCGAGGATCGATGACTTATTTGATCAGCTTCAAGGTTCAGATGTGTATTCTAAGATCGATCTGTGTTCAGGGTATTATCAGTTACGAATTCGAGAAGAATATGTTGCGAAAAATGCGTTCAGAACGAGGTACGGGTATTATGAGTTCTTGGTTATGCCTTTTGGTTTGACTAATGCCCCGGCAGTTTTCATGGACTTAATGAACCGAGTCTAGAGAGCTCATTGATCAGTTCGTGATATTTTTCTTCGATGACATTTTGTTCTACTCAAAGACTCTAATGCAGCATAAAGAGCACCTAAGGTTAGTCCTCCAAACACTGCGGGACTCGTAGTTGTATGCCAAGTTCTCTAAATGTGAGTTTTGGTTGGATAAAGTGGTGTTTCTGGGTCATGTCATTTCGGCTGAAGGATTATCTATTGATCCCAGTAAGGTAGAGGCTGTTGTGAATTGGAAACGTCCCAAGAACGTCTCAGAGATTCGTAGTTTTTTGGGATTGGCTAGTTATTATCGATGTTTCATTGAGGGATTCTCTAGTATAGCTAAGCCTATGACACAGCTGACCCAGAAGGATAAGAGATTTGTGTGGACGGTGGAATGTGAGCATAGCTTTCAACTGCTCAAAGACAAGCTAACTTCAGCGCCGGTGTTAGTTTTACCTTCAGGTTCAAGAGGTTTTGTGGTATGTTCTGATGCTTTGCTTAGTGGATTGGGCTGCGTTTTGATGCAGCATGGTCGAGTCATCGCGTATGCTTCCCGTCAGTTGAAATCCCATGAGACTCGATACCCAGTTCAAGACTTGGAGTTGGTGGCTGTTGTCTTTGCTTTGAAGATTTGGCGCCACTATCTTTATGGCGAACAGTTTGTGGTGTATACTGACCACAAGAGTCTTCAGTACCTCTTCTCCCAGTCCGACTTGAATATGAGGTAGCGTATATGGATGGAGCTGCTTAAAGATTTCGATTGCGAGATTCAGTATCAGCCTGGGAAAGTGAATGTAGTTGCTGATGCACTTAGCAGGAAAGCTCAAGTGTTGATGCTTGCATCGCTAAATATCTCTAAGGTCCATGAGAATCTGAGCACGACTGGTTGGGTTTCTACCTAGGTGATGATTACGTTGTGGTGTCATCTTTCCAAGTTGAGCCACAGATTGTTTCGGACATCAGGGCAGCTCAGAGAACTGACCAATATATCCATGAGCTGAAGTTGAAGAGTCGAGATGGACAGCTGGAGGATTACTCTATCGCATCTGATGGTTGTTTGAGGTTTCGGGGCAGGTTGGTTGTGCCTACCCTGATTGATTTGAGGGAAATGATCTTGAGGGAAGCTCACTGCAGTCGTCATAGTGTCCTTCCTGGTGCAAGGAAGATGGTTTCGGGGCAGGTTGGTTGTGCCTACCCTGATTGATTTGAGGGAAATGATCTTGAGGGAAGCTCACTGCAGTCGTCATAGTGTCCTTCCTGGTGCAAGGAAGATGTACCATGACTTAAAACCGCACTGTTTGTGGGCAGGTTTGAAGAAACATATTGCTGATTTTGTTGCTCGTTGTTTAAATTTTCAGCAAGTTAAAGCATAAAGGATGAGACCTAGCGGGCTATTGCAGAGTTTAGAGGTGCCCCAATGAAATTGGGAGCACGTAGCTATAGATTTTGTGACCCATTTGCCTCATTCTAGTCGAGGATGTGATGCTATTTGGGTAGTGATTGACAGACTTTCGAAGTCAGCCCACTTCATTCCTTACAATATGAAGAATTCTTTGTAGAAAATGGCGAAACTGTACATCGATTTTGTAGTTCGATTGCATGGAGTGCCTGCATCTATAATTTCAGACAGAGATCCCAGGTTCAATTCCATATTTTGAAAGAGTTTACAAGCAGCCTTAGGCATCAGATTGGCTATAGTACAGCCTATCATCCCCAAACCGATGGCCAATCTAAGAGGACTATACAAACCTTGGAGGATATGCTACGGGCTGTTGTTATGGATTTCAGTGGTAGTTGGCAGGATTCCTTATCACTGGTGGAACGTACAATAACAGCTATCAAGTAACGATTGGAATGGCACCGTTCGAAGCGTTGTACGGTAGGAAGTGCAGGTCGCCAATTTTTTTTGAAGAATTGGGGGAGAAGAAGCTGTCTTCTCCTGAGTTTGTGCAGCTAATGAAGGATCAAGTGGATCTAATTCGACAGCGTATGAAGGCTGCACAAGATCGCCAAGCTAGTTATGCTAACCGTAGGCGTCGGCCTTTAGAATTTCAGGTTGGTGATCGAGTGTTCTTGAAAGTTTCTCCTTTTAGAAGTGTTATGAGGTTTGGACACAAGGAAAAGTTATCTCCTCGTTATGTTGGACCTTACGAAATTTTAGAAAGGATCGGTCATTTTGCTTATCGTTTGTTGTTGCCACCCAAGCTGTCCTCACCTCACGATGTGTTTCATGTGTCTATGTTGAGGAAGTATGAACCGGATCCTTCACATGTGCTACAAACTGACGAGGTAGAGCTAGATCGAACACTGAGTTATGTTGAGTATCCCTTGCAGATTTTGGATAGGAAGGAGAAACAACTCAGGAACAAGACCATCCCCTTAGTGATGGTCCAGTGGAGCAAGCATGTCAGGGAAGAAGCTATGTGGGAGTTAGAGGAGAAGATGCTACGTGAGTGGCCTCATCTGTTTCAGTATGCATCTTACTAACTTCCATAGATATAATTCTGGATGTTGTTTTCCCAGTCACCTTAATTCCTGGTTAGTACTTGTTCTGTGACTTTTAGAACTTCTGTGCGTATTCTGCTTGCATGGACTCAATTTTGGCGTTGGTTACGTTCGATTTCGAGGATGAAATCCTTTTTAGTGGGGGAGAAATGTGAGACCCGAAAGATTTGTGGAGCAATTAATCTAATTATATGGATAATTAATTGAGTGATTAGCATAGACCGGATCAGGTGTGAGCTGATCTGGGATGGGCCAGCCCTGAGCTGGTATGCTTTAGGGAGCATAAGCTGGTCTGTGTCACGTTGAGCAAGTCTTCCAGTTGTGAGCTGGTCTGTGCATAAATCAGTTCTGGCTTAGTTTTCGTAGAACAGTCCGAGCTGGATGGTTGGATTTCTTAGTAATTTTTGTCGTGAGCTATTCTGGGTACTTTAAGCTAGATATCCTAAGCGGGCGGCGAAGCGACGTCGTTTGGAGAAACCAGCTTAGAGGGGCACAATCTGGTAGTACTGTGCGGACCGGCCCGGTTCGTGGTTTTACTGTAGACCGGCATGGTTCATGGGTACCGCTTAGGCAAGAGCTAGAAGCATGCGAGCTGGTCTTTTATGCGTGATCTGGACGTCCCGAGCTGGAGTGCAATGCGACGCCGTTTAGGTGATATCAGCTTAGAAGCTAGCTGGATGGCACACGTGAGCTGGCCAACACGTAATCTGTTTATGGCTATGAGCGATCGCGTGCGTGTGATCTGTTCTGTTAGCGTGAAATGGATGACGTATATCAGTATGGTCCCTGAGCTGTAGATGGCTACTGTTCACCAGATCGCGGGAGACTTAAGTTATATATTCGTGTGCACGCCATTCTTTCCAACACTTAGAAAATATTTCTCCCCGTAAACTTACTCTCCATTGTAGCGAAACCATTACTGTTCACCGTAACCTATTTCCTCCGATTCCCGACGGTAGACGACGTAGCTTTGGCAAGGCTGGTAGTGTTGGATTCCCCTTTCCAAGACACTTCTTTCCATACCTTTTTCGAAGGCTTTGGTGGGCTAGAAGAGTGAACGCGAAGGATCTACAGTGTGTTATCGGTTCGTATTACGGCCGATTGGGTCTTCCATTCAGGTAGTGCTTTCGAGTAAGTGTTAGATCCTCCCTTACGCTTCATTTAGAGCTATTTGTTGTGTTAGAAGGGTAGGATAGAGCTGGGTCGATCTTATGGCTCCCCGTTGGGTTTCTGTGCTTACTCTCCCTAAACTGGTCGTTGTGTTTGTCTAAGCAGGTTTTAGATCTGAGTTGTTTGGGACTCTTGTTGTGGTAATTGTAGCACAGAAGCTAAGGTACGGATTTGAGATTGTATTACAGCTTTGGGATAAGCTTGAATATATGTGTATGTTTGCTGGTATGTGTGCAGTGTGTATGCTATTGTATTGTTGTAGCTTGCTGTTGTTCTCTGCTGGTTATTGCAAGCTATTGTTCTGAATACACGCATTTTCCCTATTGAGCTCATATCTTGTTAGCCGTTTATTGTTGTGCTAACCCATGTGTACCAGGATGCTTCTATTGAGGACGAGCGGCAATACCATGCTCCTCATCTCCCTACTGATCTAGTAGTTAGCCGCTTTGAGACGAGTTGGTAGCTACCATGCTCTCATGAGCTTGGGCAACAATAGGTTGAGCAATTGGGTTTACGCTCTGGTACAGTGTGTTGAGACGAGTGGATAGCTACCACGCTCTCACATACCTCGTGGTCACTTCATCCCTTTCGATCTGTGCTTGTTGTTGAGCTTGTCCTTGTGCTACTATGGCTTCCTGTTTCGATTGTAGCCTGTTGCCCTTGTATTTTGCTGTCCTCATGCATAGAACATTCAAATATATATCTGCTGCTATCTAATTGCTATTTTAAGTTGCTCTCCGTACTGGGGTTTGACCCCGTCCCTTTGGGGTTGTTTGGTTTGTTGTGTGGCATTCAGGTTTTCCAGGTTATTCAGCTGGCCGTGGTGGTGAGTCAGCTGGTGATGCCCCCAGATGTTGAATAGAGTGTCCCAGATAGATATATATATCTATATATGTATTGATGTAGTTGCCGGGGAATGCCCCGTGCTACTGTTGTAGCTAGATTTGGTTTTCTGTTGGTTTTGTATGCTGGTACTTGCTGTGTTTGTAGCTGTTGTGTGCAGCTTTTGGTTGTTGTAAAACCAATATTTTGAGTATAAGTGTATTTTGAAATTATGTTTTCTAAGTCAGGCCAAAGCAAAAAATTTTAGCCGCTATTTAATGCTTCCGCAGTTGAGTTTGCGTGTTTAATCTCTGTTTTGTGCACCTGTCCTGACAGTTTTTCTTCAATAGCCAGGTCGATGACGCAGTTGACCCAGAAGGATAGAAGATTTCTGTGGATAGACGAGTGTGAGTCGAGTTTCCAATTGCTCAAGGAGAAGTTGACTACTGCTCCTGTGTTGGCTTTACCTTCGGGTTCTGTAGGTTTTGTGGTTTGTTACGATGCTTCTCTGAATTGTTTGGGCTGTGTATTGATGCAGAATGGGCGTGTGATAGCTTATGCGTCTCGACAGTTGAAACCCCATGAGACGAGATTTCTCGTTCACGATCTAGAGTTGGCTGATATTGTTTTTGCCCTTAAGATTTGGCGTCATTATTTGTATGGTGAGCAGTTTGTGGTATACACAGACCACAAGAGTTTGAAGTATATCTTCAGTCAGTCAGATCTGAATATGAGATAGCGTCATTGGATGGAGTTGCTCAAGGATTTTGACTGCGAGATTCAGTATCAGCTTGGGCAAATGAACTTAGTAGCAGATTCCTTGAGTAGGAAATCCCAGCCTGCAATGTTAACATCTTTGAGTATATCCAAAGTCCACGAGCATTTGGGGACTTATGGATGGCGCTTTCATCCAGAAGATCAGTACTTTGTAGTTTCTTCCCTTAATGTGGAACCACATATTGTGGCGGACATTAGAGCAGCATAGAGGACTGACCCGTACATCCATGAGTTGAAGATAAAAGCCCAGAATGGTCAGTCGAGAGATTTTAATGTTGCTTCTGATGGATGCCTGAGATTTCGTGGAAGATTGGTAGTTCCAAGCCTGATTGTTTTGAGAGAAACCATCATGAACGAGACCCATTGCAGTCGTTATAGTGTGCATCCGGGCGAGAAGAAGATGTTTCACTCCTTGAAGTCACACTACTGGTGGGAAGGCATGAGGAATGATATTTCTGGATTTGTAGCTCGATGTTTGAACTGTCAACAGGTCAAGGCTGAGAGAATGTGACCTGGTGGATTGCTATAGAGTTTAGAAGTGCCTCAATGGACTTGGGAGCACGTCGCCATGGATTTAGAATTGCTACAGGTTATTCAGCTGGCCGTGGTGGTGAGTCAGCTGGTGATGCCCCCAGAGGTTGAATAGAGTGTCCCAGATAGATATATATATCTATATATGTATTGATGTAGTTGCCGAGGAATGCCCCGTGCTACTGTTGTAGCTAGATTTGGTTTTCTGTTGGTTTTGTATGCTGGTACTTGCTGTGTTTGTAGTTGTTGTGTGCAGCTTTTCGTTGTTGTAAAACCAATATTTTGAGTATAAGTGTATTTTGAAATTATGTTTTCTAAGTCAGGCCAAAGCAAAAAATTTTAGCCACTATTTAATGCTTCCGCAGTTGAGTTTGCGTGTTTAATCTCTGTTTTGTGCACCTGTCCTGACAATTTTTCTTCAATAGCCAGGTCGATGACGTAGTTGACCCAGAAGGATAGAAGATTTCTATGGATAGACGAGTGTGAGTCGAGTTTCCAATTGCTCAAGGAGAAGTTGACTACTGCTCCTATGTTGACTTTACCTTCGGGTTCTGGAGGTTTTGTGGTTTGTTCCGATGCTTCTCTGAATGGTTTGGGCTGTGTATTGATGCAGAATGGGCGTGTGATAGCTTATGCGTCTCGACAGTTGAAACCCCATGAGACGAGATATCCCGTTCACGATCTAGAGTTGGCTGATATTGTTTTTGCCCTTAAGATTTGGCGTCATTATTTGTATGGTGAGCAGTTTTTGGTGTACACAGACCACAAGAGTTTGAATTATATCTTCAGTCTGTCAGATCTGAATATGAGATAGCATCGTTGGATGGAGTTGCTCAAGGATTTTGAATGTGAGATTCAGTATCAGCTTGGGCGAATGAACTTAGTAGCAGATGCCTTGAGTAGGAAATCCCAGCCTGCGATGTTAACATCTTTGAGTATATCCAAAGTCCACGAGCATTTGGGGACTTATGGATGGCGTTTTCCGCCAGAAGATCAGTACTTTGTAGATTCTTCCCTTAAGGTGGAACCACAGATTGTGGCGGACATTAGAGCAGCACAGAGGACTGACCCGTACATCCATGAGTTGAAGATAAAAGCCCAGAATGGTCAGTCGAGAGATTTTAATGTTGCTTCTGATGGATGCCTGAGATTTCGTGGTAGATTGGTAGTTCCAAACTTTATTGATTTGATAGAAACCATCATGAACGAGACCCATTGCAGTCGTTATAGTGTGCATTCAGGCGAGAAGAAGATGTTTCACTCCTTGAAGTCACACTACTGGTGGGAAGGCATGAGGAATGATATTTCTGGATTTGTAGCTCGATGTTTGAACTGTCAACAGGTCAAGGATGAGAGAATGTGACCTGGTGGATTGCTACAGAGTTTAGAAGTGACTCAATGTTATTTGGAGCACGTCGCCATGGATTTTGGGACTCACTTGCCTCGATCGAATAGGGGATGCGATGCGATTTGGGTAGTGATTAACAGTCTTTCGAAGTTAGCCCATTTCATACCCTATGATGTTAGATGTTCCATGAAGAAAATGGAGAGACTCATGTGGTTAGATTGCATGGAGTGCCGATTTCGATAGTGTCTGATAGAGATCCAAGATTCACTTCCCGATTTTGGAAGGGCTTGCAAGCATCGATGGGTTCAAGATTGGCTATGAGTACAGCTTATCCCCGCAGACAGATGGCAAATCTGAGAGAACTATTCAAATTTTGGAGGACATGCTGCGAGCAATTGTGATGGATTTCAGTGGTGGCTGACAGGATTCTTTATCCCTGGTAGAATTTTCGTACAAATAATAGCTACCAAGTGACTATCGGGATGGCACTATTCGAGGCTTTGTACGTTCGTAAGTTCAGATCATCGATTTGTTGGGAAGAAGTTGGTGAGAGATAGTTGTCTACCCCTGAGTTTGTGCAGCATATGAAGGATCAGGTTGAACTGATTCGAAGGAGAATGAAGGCAGCACAAGATCGTCAAGCTAGCTATACTAACAAGAGTCTTAGGCCTTTGGAATTTCAAATTGGTGATCGAGTGTTTCTGAAAGTTTCTCCTTTCAAGAGCGTGATGAGATTCAGACTTGAGGGTAAATTAGCTCCAAGATTCGTTGTACCTTCGATATTTTTGAGAGGATTGGATCCTTGGCGTATCGTTTGCAACTGCCTGCTGAGTTAGCAGCGATGCATGATGTGTTTCATGTATCAATTTTGAGGAAATATGAGCCAGATCCTTCCCATTTGCTGAGGACCGACGAAGTTGATCTGGATCAAACCCTGAGTTACGTCGAATATCCAGTGCATATTTTGGATAGGAAGGAGAAACGGCTGAGAAACAAGACTATTCCGTTGGTGATGGTCCAATGGAGCAAGCATGGCAGAGAAGAAGCTACCTGGGAAGTTGAAGAAAAGATGAGACAGGAGTGGCCTCATCTATTTGAGCATATGCAGTATTTCTCCAGGTAATCTTTTAGTTTACTGAGTTGTGTTTTGAGTTGCTTTTGTACCTTGGTGAGGGACTTTTTTAAGGATTGAGACATGCTGGACTGTTACATATTTTAATTTTGGTGGTTTAATGGTATTGTTCTGTTCTGATCTATAGTTATGGTTGATTTCGAGGAAGAAATCCATTTCTAGCTGGGGAGAATGTGAGGACTATAAATTATTAGATGGTGATTAACGAATTAATCAGTTCGGAATTATGATTAAATCAGAGAGGTGTTTTAGTCTGGTATTCAGCTTAGGAGATTGGTCTGAGCCGTTGATGATCTTCGGGTTGGACATAGAACGGATCAGGCGTGAGCTAGTCTGGGATGGAACAAATCTGAGCAGTTGGAATAGCGACGGGATGGAAAACAACTTAGAGGTGCGCGAGCTGGTGGTACTGTGTGGACCGGCCTGGTTCTTGATTTTGGTGTAGATCGGTACGGTTTATGGTTTCCAGCTTAGTCAAGAGCTGGATGTATGTGAGCTGGTCTACGTACGCGTAATCTGTTTGTCCTGAGCTGGAGGCGGTGCGATGTCGTTTGGCGACATCAGCTTAGACACTGGTTGGTAGTAAGCTGAGATGTGAGTCACGGGCGTGATCTGCCGAGTACATGATCTGTCGAAGTGGCGTGATCTGTTGGATCCAAGAGCTGATCTGTGCGTATGTTCTGAGATGTAAGCTGGATACTCTAAGCTGCTCATCCTGACTGGACTTTTGTGCGACGTCGTTTGGTGGTCGCGAGCTGGAATAGCATTGAGGATTCAAATCTGGTATAGTGCTAAGATCTGAGCTGGTTGACTTTCACTGTAGCGTTGACTGGGAGAATAAATATAAGTGTTGAACAACACTTAGCCAATTTTAGACCCGATATTCCCTATCTTCTTTCTAGAGGACCTTCGATACGTACTGTTTCCCAAACCCTTACTGTTCATCGTACTCGATTTCTTCTGATTGTCGTCGAATTTATGCTGCCATTCGGAGCAAGGCTGGTGGTGCCGAGTTCCTCTCTCCAAGACCTTTCGTTTGGTATGACTTTGGATCCTTGGGTCTACTTGTCAAGTGGGTGCAATGTGGTTGAAGCGTTCAAACATTTTCGTGATTTCCGGCCGATAGTTCTTACGTTCCGCTTGAGCTCTTGGGTTGTAGCTACGTGATGGTTCGAGCCGTTCTGTTGAGTTCGCCGTGAGCTGGTAGGGCAGTAGACTTGCACGGGCTATTGGTGTTGTGTTCTTTTCCTCGTGCGATCTGTTGAGGTAGTAGCCGTGTGAGGTTGAGTTACGAGTGAGCTCATACTAGTAGCTTTAATATCAGCTTGAGAATATTTCTATTCGTGTGTGAGCTGCTGTGATTTATGTGCTAGGTGAATCTGCTTGATTGGTTGGTTTACGAAGATGATTATTGTGCTCTTAATTGCTTATGTGTGAGAATTATATGCATGGCTGTAAGCATGATTCTGCTTGGCATTCACGCATAGCATATTGAGCCTGCATTCTTTGAGACCAGATAATCGCTGAGTCGCCGTGCTGAGAATCCAATGTCGTCGCTGAGTCGCTGTGATTTGGATTCTGATTGATTATTGAGATTTTATTGCACAGCTGAGTCATTGTGCCTTGCTTATCGATGATTCTTGCTAGCCCTCATGCATCGCACGCTTGAAATATTGCATGTCTGATATGATTTTTGCTTTATAGATGCTCTTCGTACTGAGGTTTGACCTCGTTTTATTTTCCCTCTTTGGGTTGCTTTGGTTGTGTTGTCCTTTGAAGGGTCTTCAGGTAATCCAGCTGGACCGAGTGGAGCGTCAGCTGGTAGATCCTCATTTTGAGTCACAGTTATATGTTATGTATTGAATAAATGAACCAGGGGATGCCCTGCGTGGATATCGTATTTGGGGATTTGTATTTGACGCATACTTGGATTGTTTTCAGTGTAGTGTTGTTGTTGTTGTTGTTTGTATATTGAGATAATCCGTATTTTGACTATGATTGTATTTTAAAAGATGTTTTCAGTTCAGACCCAAACGAAAAATTTTAGCCCATATTATATGCTTCCGTGTAATTTGTGATTAATTGAGTCATTAAACCTTGTTTAGAGAACCGGGCCTGACATTAAATCTGAGAATGAATATCTAAAATACAAGTCTAATGACACAAGCTGTTCATAGCTTGATGATTCTGACAGTCTAAAGACCGAGTTGAGTAAGCTGAAAATAGAGAATGAAACTTTGAGATCCAAGTCCAATGAGCTCATGTTTGAAAACGATAGATTAAATCAAGTGATGAGCTCTTGGACAAAATCTTCTATCTCACTAACCAAGCTGCATGAAGTCCAAAAGCCATAATGATAAAACTGGACTAGGCTTCAGCTCTGGCGAAAGCGGCTCTAATGATACCTGTACTCAATCAAATCTAGCAAACGACAAGCTCAAAAAGATGAGTTTTGTCAAATCCAGTGTGATACATGACACACTTGAATCGGTTAAGTATAATGACCAGAACATGTCTAAGCTTAACCACACGGGAAAATTCGGTATAGGATATGATGAACACGAGAACTCTAAGCCCAGCTGGATAAAGAACAGGCTGGAAAAAGATCGTGCGAAAGCTGATCAGCAGTCGCCTGATATGCACCAGCTTAGGCGAGGTTCGAGGAAGGTAAAGAAGCATAACAGAGTCGATCAGCTCAGACGCGATCAACATGGTCAAAATACGAAAACAATGTTCAACAGATCACACAATATTTCTGCAGGCACCCTCCTGGACACATACACGGGAACAATCTGGACCCAAGTAAAATGGGTACCAAAATTAGTTTTCTATTTACAGGTGTTTAAGAAATCAGAGTGGTATCTGGACAGTGGATGTTCCAGACATATGATTGGAAATTACAAGCTTCTTACAGACATCAAATTTTCCAGAGGATCAAAAATCATCTTCAGTGATACTCAACAGGTGAAACTATGGGCAAGGGTAAGATTGTCCATGGTAATATGATTATAAATTACGTGCTATTGGTTGAAAATCTGTGTTACAATCTGATTAGCATTAGCCAACTAGGTGATCATTAGTATGTTGTTAATTTTCACAAGCACACATGCACAGTTCAGAACCCAGCTGGTATGACCGTCCTGACAGGACACAGATCATGCAATACTTATAAAGTAAACTGTTCAGAACAACTGGTGACTGAACCTACCTGTTTGGTTGCTAATTCTTATAAAGCATGGTTATGGCATAAACGCATGAATCATACAAATTTTAAAACAATAGCCAATCTGTGTAAGCAGGATTTGGTAACTGGTTTGTACAAGATTGATTTTACGAAAGATAAATTGCGTTCAGCTTGTCTTCTTGGAAAGCAAGTCAGATCTACTTTTAAGAACAATGGCTGTAACTCTTCCTCCCGAAGCTTGGAGCTGTTGCACATGGATCTATTCAGTCCTGTACAGATATCCAGCTCAGGGGGAACGAAGTATACCCTTGTGATTGTTGATGGTTAATCCAAGTTTACCTGGGTAATATTTTTAAAATCAAAGGATCAGACCACGGACCAGCTCATAAGGATTTTAAATCATCTTCAAAATGATAAATCTTCTTCTATTGATCAGATTAGGAGCGATCGTGGTACTGAGTTTTTAAATCGAACTTTGAGCTCCTATCTTGAACACAAGGGAATCAGGCATGAGTTGTCTACGGCTAGATCTCCTCAACAGAACGAGCTCGCTGAGCACCGTAATCTTACTTTAAAACAAGCCGCAAGAACTATGCTTGCTGATTCTGGTATTTCTCAAAAATTTTGGGCTGAAGTGGTGAACACTGCATGTTTTACATAGAACAGATCAATGATTAACAAGAAGCAGCAGAAAACCCCATATGAGGTCTGCAATGGCATGCAACTAAATATTGCATATTTTAAATGTTAGAGTAGATGCCCAACTAGCCAACTTGTGGCGTGTGGGTTTTATAGACTCTTGTATATGACAATCTTTATATATGATATTCGCATTTCTTTATGGCATTCTTTATTTTCATTATGTTATATAATGTTAACAATTGTGTTGGATAAAGACCTAGAATTGACCATAATATATGTTAGATGTGATAGTGGATATGATGGCTATCATGAAACACATCTAATAGTCACTGTGCATTCTGAATTCATTCCTAGTCGATTGGGCCGTCAAAATGAGGATAAGGCCGCCCGAGCTTGAGACTAGCATCTGCGATGCGAAGTACCATGTTTCATTGGTAGGGAACATTGTGATGTTCTGAGCATGCAGATGGATAGTGACCTTTTGACCCGTTTGCCGACTCACTTGGGGTCATTAGGCGGCGGGATTGGGTGAGGTCCCGATGCATGTAGGAGTCGATGCTTCGTTCTCGAGGATTCACCGCTTGCTCTCATGCGTGGATATCCTATGGCTATCTGAGGGGATAATAGTGTATAAATCTCTGGCCAGAGAACTGGGTGTGTTTTAGGTAAATGGTTTTGCCTAGTAACACTTGCGATGTCACTATTCGATCTCCAAGATGTATGCATAGCTATCGGATCTCTAGCGAGTCTGGATTTATCAATGGTCGTTGATCTGATCGGGATATATGTGTTGAAAGGACTGTACTGTACGCTAACCATGACCAACTGGTTCTTGCAGGCACTATGAGTGATACCTAGGGGATCATGGCGCGATGTTGCTAGGAGCTTTACCATGATCCGTTGGGCAAGTCCGAAATTATGATTTCGGAGTCACAATGGTTGTGGGCCCACGGCTAGCTGTATCCCTGAACCATTGAGCGTCACACAAGTACTGGATTCATGATTCCCGCATGGAAACTGAGCTCAATGCGTTGAGAATAGGAGGAGGATTTTAGGGAGTGCGACTTCCTAAAAGTCAACAGGGGTCAAATTGCGATTTCCCAAAGTTGAGGGACATAACTGTCATTTTGGTCTAGGTGGTCTGAAAAATTGTTTTCGCATCATAATAGTCAGTTTTGGAAACTGAGTCGATCGGAGTTATGATGAAGCCACGGTGATGCGGTTGAACCGAATGTTCATATATTGGACTAGGCCCGCCCCAGGTCCATTGGGCCGGTTCAAGCCCATCACTTATTTAATTAGACCTAGGGCTACCATGAGACACACACAAGATACAACCTAGCTCTCATAGCCGCCCACCCTCTCCCACATGCCTCACGCCGCCGCCGTCGCCCGGTTTTTTGCGTGATCGGACTTGTTTCGATCACCGCGATGAGGAGAATCCGTTCGTGCTAAAATCCGTCAGATCTTATAGTGCAGATTGACGGAGGAAGATTGTTTCCGGTCGTGGACCTGATTGAGCCAATATTCGATATTGGGCCAATTTTGGTCGATTTTGAAATTTTTTAGATTTTGGGCCTAAAATTGTTTTAAGCCCAATATGATGCAATTAAAATTGCAAAATATGATTTTAGTTATGAAATATGATTTTATAATTAAAATATGATTTTGTTGATTAAAATATGATTTTATCGACAAAATGCGATTTTATTATAAAATGCGATTTTGTAATTAAAATATGATTTTGTGGGTAAATAATTTGATTATTTAAATTTATGCATATTAATTAGATTGATTGAATGTTTGGGATGATCGAGAGCCGTGCCCAACGTGTTAGGTGTATGCTTTAGATTTTGCGATTTCGGTTGTAATATATTGTTGATTTATCATATAAAGTGGGTCTGTTTGTGGCCCGTTCCCACCCCTTGAGAATTGTATCCCTTACTTGTCATGGAAATTTAAATGTAAATTACTAGATTTAGTGGGAGGACAATTGAAGACGGTGGAGATGAGGATCAAAGATATTGAAGACCGAAAATCTAGTAAAACCGGAAGCAATTGTAATAGGATTGCATTTCAGATTTAGTGGGAGGACAATTGAAGACGGTGGAGATGAGGATCAAAGATATTGAAGACCGAAAATCTGTAAAACCGGAAGCAATTGTAATAGGATTGCATTTCATATTGCATTTCACCTAGGACTGGACCCAGGTCCGTGATTGGCAACCACGGACCGCATAGCTCTCGCGATCGATTATCCCAAAGTTATATATATTTGATATATGTTAGTTGAATCCGCATGTTTTAAATTATGATTTAAAATTGCATGAGACCAAATTTTCAAAAATAAAATCACTCGTTTTAAATACGATTTAAAACTAATAACAAGATTAAAAGTTTATTCGATAAACTTATGGAATTTAAATCTGTTTAAATTATCCCTACATTCCATCCACAATGGGTGTACGCCGATGCTACCCGCATACATGGCCCGGCTCATATTATTGAGGGGGTCATGTATGCCGGAAAGCTGTCCACGCCATTGACAATTGTTGTGAGTCGGTTGAAACTCTCTTTAATGTTGGCTCATATTATTGGGGACGTTAAGGGGACCGTCCTTCACGACTCAACATTGATGGGTCATCTTGACACGTGATAGTAAACGGCGTCATATTATTGGGCCCTTACTGGACGTGAGGTGAATACATGGAGGTTGCACCGGTTGCAATTGGAAACTACCTTTTGGTGTCATGGTTGGCTGATATTATTCGGGACCATGATCACTTGATTGGGCTCCGTGTACCCACTAAGAAAACCTGCTTTCCCGATTTCATTAGAGGGTGGTGAAATCGTTAAAATAGTGGGAGGGTAATTCATAAAACTAAATGACCTTGTTTTATGTCTTAGCGTTTCTCATATATAGTTAGTAATGCATGTCTGTTTTTCTTTTCAGTATAACTGCATTTATAATGTCTTCGATCAAAAACCCACTCGCTGCTATACTGGATAGCAACAAGTTCACCTGTCTGAACTACCAAGACTGGCTTCGAAACCTCAACATTGTGTTGGCTTCGGAGAAACTTCTTTATACGATAGAGAAGAGCCCTCCGAAGGAAGCCCCTGCCGATATCAGCCCTGAGGAGCTGGTTACGCTTAAACAATGGTGGGACGACGAGCTTAAGAATCGATGCTATGTGATGGCATCGATGTCCAACGAAATGCAACGGCGCTTTGAGAAGACGAAGTATGCTGCTGACATACTTTTTCATCTCAAGGAACTGTATGGGGAGAACTCTCGACATGAGAGGTTCACCGCTGTCAAGGAGCTTATGACGAGCCGCATGCGCGATGGGACTTCGATCCGCGAGCATGGGGTACGTATGATTGGGCTCGTTGAAAAGCTGGTGGGCCTTGATATCACACTTCCACACGAGCTGTCTGTGGATGTGCTTCTCCTCTCACTACTCGCTGCATTCGACCCCTTTGTAGTCAACTTCAACATGAACAAGCTGGCAGCCACCCTCGAAGAGGTGGTTAACATGCTGGTCGTGTTCGAGGAGAAGCGTTCTGCCCCTGCGAAGGAGGAAAAGCCCACTAAGAATCCAAAGGCAAAGGCTTCCAAGCCAAACAAGTCCGAGGATGTTTGCCACCACTGTCACAAGCCTGGACATTGGAGGAGGAACTGTAAGGATTACCTCGAGCAGTTGCGAACTGCAAAAGGTATGTTCTACATTGAGAGAAGTTCCAACTCGCGATGTGGAAACACACACAACAACAATTAAAAGGAAAAGTGATAACTTGAACCCAGCACAACTTTGGCACGCTAGGCTAGGTCATATTTCCCTAAGTAGGATGAACAAGTTAGTTAGGAGTGACATGTTTGATTTGTCAGACATTAACTCCCTACCGACTTGTGAATCTTGTCTCAAGGGAAAGATGACTAAACAACCCTTCAAGGGCAAGCCTGAACGTGCTCAAGGCCCATTGGATTTGATCCACACTGATGTGTGTGGCCCACTTAGCATTGGTACTAAGTACGGTGACACATACTTCATCACCTTTACCGATGATTACTCTAGGTATGGGTACTTGTACTTAATGAAGCACAAGTCTGAATTTTTTGAAAGGTTCAAAGAATTCAAGGCTGAAGCAGAAAATCAGCTAGGCAAGAGTATTAAAGCACTTCGATCCGATCGAGGTGGTGAATACTTAAGTGATGAATTTCAAGACTATCTTAAAGAGAATGGGATTCTCTCACAGTGGACCCCTCCGGCCACACCACAGCTCAATGGTGTAGCGGAGCGTCGTAATCGAACCTTGATGGACATGGTTCGATCTATGATGAGCTTCACTGAGCTTCCTACCTCGTTTTGGGGCTATTCGCTCAAAAAGGCGGTAATGTTGTTGAACAATGTCCACACCAAGGCAGTGGATAAGACTCCATATAAGATATGGATAGGCAAACCACCCAAATACTCATACGTGAGAATTTGGGGATGTCCTGCTTATGTGAAGCAGACAGTGGGAGATAAGCTGGATACGAGATCCATCTTATGTTACTTCGTTGGGTATCCAAAGAATTCCATTGGATACTACTTCTACTATCCAAGTGAAACAAAAGTGTATGTTTCTAGAGATGCCACCTTTATGGAAAGGGAGTTTCTACTCGATAGAAAAGGCAAGATAGTGGAACTCGAAGAGGTTCGAGAACCAACTGAAGTACCAAGTGAACCTCCCGTACCTCAAGAGCCAGTACCAGAAATGGTCGCACCTAGGAGATCCGAAAGGATTCCTAGGGCTCCTGAAAGATATGGTTTCCTTCTTGAAGATGATCAGAGTGATCAAGTTGTTGGATGTGATCCAAGAACTTTCAAGGAGGCAATTTCCGATGCTGATTCTAATTTGTGGCTTGAAGCGATGCAGTCTGAGATTGACTCAATGCATGCGAACCAAGTTTGGACTCTTGTTAATCCTTCCGAAGGAATTGTTCCTATTGGGTGTAAATGGGTATACAATAGGAAACTTGGGCCTGATGGTAAGGTAATGACCTACAAGGCACGACTGGTCGCGAAAGGTTACACTCAAAGGCAAGGTGTTGACTATGATGAAACCTTCTCACCGGTCGCAATGTTCAAGTCGATTAGAATCTTACTAGCCATAGCCGCATGGTACGACTATGAGATATGGCAAATGGATGTGAAAACTGTGTTCCTTAATGGAAACATTAAGGAAGAGATCTATATGACGCAGCCTGAGGGTTTCACATCTGTAGGAAGTGAGCATAAGGTATGCAAACTTCAGAGATCGATCTACGGTCTCAAACAAGCATCGAGGAGTTGGAACCTGAGATTCGATGAAACAATTAAGGAATTTGGTTTCATCAAGAATCCCGAGGAGCCATGTGTATATAAGAAGATAGTTAAAAGCGCTGTGACATTCCTTGTACTTTATGTTGATGACATTCTACTCATTGGGAATGATGTAGGAATGCTGCAGTCAACTAAAGTCTGGTTATCTTGTAGATTTTTGATGAAGGACATGGGTGAAGCATCCTATATTCTTGGAATACAGATCTATCGGGATAGATCGAAACGGATGCTCGGACTCACCCAAGCTACCTACATCGATACCATACTTAAACGGTTCTCTATGGAAGAGTCCAAGAGAGGACACCTACCTATGTGCCATGGGGTCACTCTATCTAAGTCTATGTGTCCGAAGACTGATGAGGAGATAGAGAGTATGGCACGTGTGCCACATGCCTCGGCGATAGATAGTATTATGTATGGCATGATCTCAACTAGACCGGATGTCGCATATGCCCTGAGTGTCACGAGCCGCTACCAGGCCAACCCCGGCCAAATGCATTGGAAGACTGTGAAAGATATTCTTAAGTACTTACGAAGGACTAAGAATATGTTCATGGTCTATGGGGGTGGTGAACTGAAATTGGAAGGCTACACTGATTCTAGCTTCCAATGTGACGTGGATGATTCGAAGTCTACCTCTGGATTTGTGTTCATGCTCAATGGTGGGGCTGTCTCTTGGAAGAGTTCCAAGCAAGACATCGATCTGGAGAGAAATGGGAGTTCTATGGTGCTGATTCGCGACCTAAGATTCCGTTAGTATCTGCCATAGAGATGTTTAGTTTGTTGTCGCTAGAGAATTCAGGGTTTATGATCTATGCCCTAAATGTTTCCCATGAGTCGAGGGCGGAGTTGAGCGATGTTCCGATTGCTCAAGAGTTCCCAGATGTGTTTCCAGATGATATTCCTGGATTCCTTCCGAGGTGAGAGATCGACTTCAGTATTGAGTTGGTGCCTGGTACAGCCCCGATTTCTAGAGCTTCATTCGATTGGCGCCAGCAGAGTTGAAGGAACTCAAGGATCAGTTGAGAGATCTTCTTGAGAAAGGCTTAATTCGACCGAGTTAGTTGCCTTGGGGAGCTCCGATTCTATTTGTGAAGAATAAAGATGGATCTATGAGGATGTGTGTTGATTTTCGGCAGTTGAACAAAGCGACAGTGAAGAACAAGTATCCTTTGCCGAGGATTGATGACTTGTTTGATCAGTTGCAAGGATCGTCCGTGTACTCGAAGATTGATTTGCGATCTTGTTAGAGTAGATGCCCAACTAGCCAACTTGTGGCGTGTGGGTTTTTATTGACTCTTGTGTACAACAATCATTATATTATGATATTCGCATTTCTTTATGGCATTCTTTATTTTCATTATGTTATATAATGTTAACAATTGTGTTGGATAAAGACCTAGAATGCACCATAGTGTATGTTAGATGTGATAGTGGATATGATGGCTATCATGAAACACATCTAATAGTCACTGTGTATTATGAATTCGTTCCTAGTCGATTGGGCCGTCAAAATGAGGATAAGGCAGCCCGAGCTTGAGACTAGCGTTTGCGATGTGAAGTACCATGTTTCATTGGTAGGGAACATTGTGATGTTCTAAGCATGCAGATGGATAGTGACCTGGTGATCTATCGAACTACCCTCGTTCGGACTTTCCAAGTGGTTACCATTTGTCGAGTGGATAAGTCCGAGGTCTTGGTTGTACTGATTAGTCCTCACTACTCAAAACGTCATTGAGACTCTACATGATAGGCGCCTCACTTTGACCTGTTTTCCGACTCACTTGGGGTCATTAGGCGGCAGGATTGGGTGAGGTCCCGATGCATGTAGGAGTCGATGCTTCGTTGTCAAGGATTCACCGCTCGCTCTCATGCGTGGATATCCTATGCTATCTGAGGGGATAATAGTATATAAATCTTTGGCCAGAGTACTGGGTGTGTTTTAGGTAAATGGGTTTGCCTAGTAACACTCACGATGTCACTATTCGATCTCCAAGATGTATGCATAGCTATCGGATCTCTAGCAACTCTCGATTTACCAATGATCGTTGATCTGATCGGGATATATGTGTTGAAAGGACCGTACTGTACGCTAACCATGACCAACTGGTTCTTGCAGGCACTATCAGTGATACCTAGGGGATCATGGTGCGATGTTGCTAGGTGCTTTACCATGACCGTTGGGCAAGTCCGAAATTGTGATTTCGGAGTCACAATGATTGTGGGCCCACGGCTAGCTGTATCCCTGAACCATTGAGGGTCACACAAGTACTGGATTCATGATTCCTGCACGAAAACTGAGCTCAATGCGTTGAGCATAGGAGGAGGATTTTAGGGAGTGCGACTTCCTAAAAGTCAACAGGGGTCAAATTGCGATTTCCCAAAGTTGAGGGGCTTAACTGTCATTTTGGTCTAGGTGGTCTGAAAAATTGTTTTCACATCATAATAGTCAGTTTTGGAAACTGAATCGATCGGTCCGATCTGATCGTCGATCGGAGTTATGATGAAGCCACGGTGATGCTCATAATAGTCAGTTTTGGAAACTGAATCGATCGGTCCGATCTGATCGTCGATCGGAGTTATGATGAAGCCACGGTGATGCGGTTGAACCGAATGTTCATATATTGGACTGGGCCCGCCCCAGGTCCATTGGGCCGGTTCAAGCCCATCACTTATTTAATTAGACCTAGGGCTACCATGAGACACACACAAGATACAACCTAGCTCTCATAGCCGCCCACCCTCTCCCACACGCCTCACGCCGCCGCCGACCGCCCATCGCCGTCGGCCACCGGCAGCCGCCGCTGTCGCCCGGTTTTTCACGTGATCGGACTTGTTTCGATCACCGCGACGAGGAGAATCTGTTCGTGCTAAAATCCGTCAGATCTTCTAGTGCAGATTGACGGAGGAAGATTGTTTCCGATCGTGGACCTGATTGACGATCTACCGCCGCCTACCGTTTGAAGTGCCAGTTTCCTCGTGAAACTGGTCGGAGCCAGGCGCCTAGACGCCAGCAAGGTAGCAATTAAATGCCCTATGAATGTTTATTGATTGTTTTTAATGTATTGAACATTTCTCAGGGCAACTTTTGATTTCCGCTGCGCCCCCGGGAAACGGGATCCGGATCCGCCATTGTACGCCAACATTAAAGTTTTTGGGTGTCATTGTTTCATTCATAAAAACGGTAGAATGAATTTAACTGTCTTTGATACACGATCTGACATTGGAATATTTCTTGGTTATTCAGCAGTTAGCAAAGCGTATCGTGTTTTCAATAATAGAATGCTAACAGTTGAAGAGTCTATTCATGTTAAATTTTATGAATCAAGTTTTTCTTCGAACTCTATTGCTTCTCTTAATGATATCAGCAATCGATTAGAAGCTACTAATCTCCTAGAATCAAGTGATGATGAGTTACAGGTTCGAAAACCCATAGAAGTCATCCAAGCTGGACCAGATCACGAGCAAGCTGATCCAGCTCAGGAGCCAAATGATGTAGATGACGCACAAACCGACCCATATCATGCTCAAACCGACTCAAATCATGCGCAAGCTGATCCAGATCATGCACAAGTAGAACAAATCATGTGCAATCTGATCCATCTCAGGCACCAGCTGATGGATATTGTGCTCAAGTTGGTGATCCGAACAACCCAGTTATCATTCTAGATGATAAGACGAAGAATCAACTCTTATTGAGGACACATCAACCTCATATGGACCAAGTTTCCGGTGGAATAAGAATCACCCACTTGAACTGGTCATCGGTAACCCTTTTCACCTATTAGTACACGAATCCAGACAATGAACGAGTATTTTAATTCGTCAATCATTTCGAATTTAGAGCCTAACAAAGTAGATGAAGCCTTAGCAGACCCAAGCTAGATAGAACCAATTCAAGAAGAGCTAAGTCAATTCGAACGTAACAGAGTATGGCACCTAGTCCCTATACCTACTAATCAAACTGTAATAGGAACTAAATGGGTCTATAGGAATAAATTAGATGAAAATAGAAATGTTGTAATAAATAAAGCTAGATTAGTTGCACAAGGTATCGGCAGGAAGAAGGCATAGATTTCGATGAAACTTTCGCACTAGTAGCAAGATTAGAAGCTATACGCATCTTTCTCACATATGCATCGTTTAAAGTTTATCAAGTGGATGTTAAAAGTGCTTTCTTAAACGGCATCCTAATGAGAAAGTGTAGGTTGCACAACCTCCTGGCTTCGTAGTTCATACCATACCAGATGATGTTTATAAGCTGTATAAAGCTCTGTACGGTCTAATACAAGCACCAAGATCTTGGTATGATACTCTGTCAAATTTCTTACTGGAGAATGATTTTACTCTTGGATCTGTAGAAAGACGCTATTTAAATTTGTTAAAAACGATCATGTTTTATTAGTTCAAATATATGTTGATGACATTTTCTTTGGATCTACTAATCCTAAACTACGCGAAAATTCTCCAAGCTGATGCAGGAAAACTTTGAGATGAGCACATTTTTCCTAGGACTACAAGTAAGACAGCTTGAAGACGGCATTTTCATCAACCAAGCAAAATATACAAAGGAGCTTCTAAAGAAGTTCGGGATGGATAAATGTTCTCCAGCTACTACCCCGTTGAGTGCTTCGATAAATCTAGACAAAGACGAAGCTGGAACAGCCGTGGAGTTAACATTGTATCGCGATATAATAGGCTCCCTGCTGTACCTTACTGCTAGCAGACCAGACATCATGTTTGCTGTCTGTATGTGTGCTAGATTTCAAGCAGAGCCAAAACGATCCCATTATATCGCTATTAAAAGAATTCTTAAATATCTTAAAGGCACTCCTAACGTGGGTCTTTGGTATCCCAAAGACTCCGGGTTTCAACTGATCGGTTATAGTGATGCAGATTACAATAGGTTGTCGCATTGACAGACGTAGCACAAGTGGAACGTGCCAATTCCTTGGAGATCGTCTGATCTCATGGTTCAGTAAGACGCAGACTTCAATTGCCACATCCACAACTGAAGATTCTTTGGATTCAACACCAGCTTAGGGATTTTGGCATTGATGCCTCTGAAGAACCAATATTCTGTGATAACACAAGTGCTATAGCTATCACGCAGAACTCTGTGTTGCATTCACGGTCCAAGCATATTGAGATTATGCATCATTTTATAAGAGATCACGTGCTCAAGAAGGACGTCAGGCTGGAATATGTGTCCATTGAACAGCAAGCTGCTGATATATTCACAAAGCCACTGCCTGACGCTAAGTTTTCTTATTTTAGAAACATTTTTTGTCTCTTAGAACTGCCCTAATATGTTTTGTGCAGGTGATCAGGAGCTGTTAATCTTTAGGGGAACCTGAGCTTACGGGTGAACCTTTAGCCTAGGGGGAACCGACAGCTTACGGGAGTCCTCAGGGGAGCATACAGATCAGATATACAATCTTAGGTCACTGAATGTGTGTGATCTGATTCATCAGATTACGCACATATGTAGCGGATGCTTATCCTAAAGCTGATCTGTTTATTCCTACTGAAATAATAAAATATTTGGTTGTGATTTCGTTCATAAATTGGCGAATTTTCAAAATATAATATTTTCATTCAACGTATCCTGTATTTTTGGGAAACGTCATGCAATTTTCAAACCAAATCTACTATTTTTACAAACATATCTGTATTTTCAACAAGTGGTATCTGTATTTTCGACAAGTGTATCTTGCAACAGCCAATAGCTGCATGACACGTGTGTTGTCATTGCATGTATTCCCGCTATAATTTATTTGCGATTAACTGTTGTTACCATCACTACTGTGTTTTCTCCTAAATTTTCTTGCAGAAATATCTTCTTTGCACCCTAGTAATCTAGCATAAATGGCCGTTGTGTTCGTCCAGAATGCTCTTCAGGTTCATTTCGAGTCAGTTTTCAGATTTCCCAGCCAAGGAATGGTTAATATGTTCAAAGCATTGGAGTCATCAGGACTCAAAAGTTTTCTGGGATGCTCAAAGGATTATTTGCTACTGCCAGATTGGAGCAAAATACTGTGATCAGCACGGTTAGTGGAGCATCGATAATTATTTCAGAAGAGATGTTTACTGATAGTTTTCAGTTGCCTACTATTGGATATGTAGCGATGACCGAGCTGTAGGAAATACTTCTCAACCAGATGAGGAGGGAGTTCTCTGCCTCAGGGATGCTGGTTTACTGTCCATTCAAGACAAAATATTTGAAAGTGGAATAACGTTTTGTTGCACGATATTGTTGCCAAAGCACTTACAGCCAAAGCTGGACCTTTTGATAGTGTGTCCCAAGGCCGTTTGATCTGATGGTGGCCATTATGGGTGGAATCAAACTCAACTGGAGCAAAATCCTCTTTCGGACCTTGCAGAACTTGGTCTGTCCAACTACCAAGTATACTCATGGCTTTTTCGTACAGATTAAGTCGTCTCCTGGATAGAATTCCAAGATTGAAGTTGGGTGAGTCTAAGGCCCTTCACTCCATGAAATTGTTATCTGGCCGAATTGTTGGTAATTATGTTAGAATCTGATGCCCCCTATTACCACCTCGGGACCCGAGAACCGAACCGATCACCCTAGGGCCGCAGTGCACACCAACAGCTCGAGTGTCGCATGGAAACCAAGCCACACGCTACACACCTGACCTACGTTGTTAAGCTCGGGAGCTGGCCCGAGGACTCTCTACCAGTTCGGGGATACTTCCCGAGCTTACTGTCCCGACGTGTTAAAACACTTCCGCAAAAGGCGGAGAACGTGGGCCCGATTATGCAGAGGACGTGCGCACGACCTCACCCACGTCTCGGTAGAACGTGCAAGCGAATCGATTCATCTACCTAGCCCCTCTATAAATACCAGGTACGCCTCACATTACAGGCTCTCTGATTTTTCTCACTCATTCGCTTTCACAGCGTATTTCTCTCACACACTGCCTGACTTAGGCATCGGAGGGGCTACGCCAGACACACTTCCGGTGCCCTCTGACCTAGTGTTTGTGGCCGCAGGTACTGACGCGGGGCACAATCTATCATTCGAGTTCCTACGCCCGACGACAGCTCCTCGATGACCCGGAGCCCGAGCTCCGCGACGTGGTGCCAGCTCTTCGGCTGAGATATTTGGCTACATCAATTGGCGCCGTCCGTGGGAAACATTGAAGAAAGAAGACAAGACGCCACCTAAAAGGATTAGAGCTCAGGGTACCGAGGAAACTAGCAAAGTGAAGGGTATATTTCAAGGTCAGAAGAATCGGGGTGACTCCTTTTCTAATCTCACCACGGCTCAGATAGCTCGACGGGTAGCAACTACAGTGGAACAATTGCTGGTTAAACCCTGAGTCATAATCGCCGCCCGACCCTGCGCAAGAAACTTGGTGGTAGATGAGGGAACATCTCAGGCCCATGCGGGTTCATAATTACCCAAACAGGTACGTTCCACCACTTTGGCTTGTATATAAATGCGCAGGATACTTCCGGGGGGGCGCACCCCGACCTATCCAGTTGGGTAGCACGTCTCCTGACCTACGGAGCTAGCACAAGTCTCGACCCGGAATATCTTACGAGGGATCGCATATCACTGGGGCCGCACTTCGCCCGGCCACGTTACAACCTTCGCCCGAGATTGTGGCTCGTTTACGGACAAGTTAAACCAAGGTTAGTAGTTATCTTATTGCGTAAAATACTTTGATTTAGGGAAAACCCTGTTGTAGTACAGGTCAACTCGATTTGCTCGGGGAAATGTCTGATCTGTATTTGCCGAACAATCTATCACCCCGACCGGTTCGGGAATATGTTGACTTTGTGGGTTGTGGCATCTATTTCTATCACCTCGGAATTTTGTTATGTCCTGCCCGAGGTTTTACTTTATCACTCTGCTCGAGAAACTATTCTATGCTCTTCTCGGAGGTCTCATCTTGTCGGGCTCAGGAAACCATCGCCGGCTGCTGTTAAAGCTCGCGCACCAACATCACGACCCAAGGTTAGTGATTACTCCCCTATTGTTGTGTTACTTTACGAAAAATTGTGTTCTAGCACGAGTCGACGTGTTATGCTGAGGAATCTATTATCCCGATCTGCTTGGGACTCATTATCCTGCTTGGAAATCCTATATCGCTCTGTTCGGGAATCCATTATACATTGCTTGAAAGCAC
>KV005768.1:4399-19657 GCA_001598015.1 Dorcoceras hygrometricum
TCATCATACATACAATGAAAGTAAAGAATGCCATATAAATAAATGCGAATATCATATATAAAGATTGTCACATACAAGAGTCTATAAACCCACACGCCACAAGTTGGCTAGTTGGGCATCTACTCTAACAGTGCACACGTCTGGAATCAACCAGTCTTGCAGAATCATCATACATACAATGAAAGTAAAGAATGCCATATAAATAAATGCGAATATCATATATAAAGATTGTCACATACAAGAGTCTATAAACCCACACGCCACAAGTTGGCTAGTTGGGGCATCTACTCTAACAGTGCACACGTCTGGAATCAACAAGTCTTGAAGAATCTGAGGATGACGTGTCACCACAAAGATATACAGCTGAAGAAAAACCAAGCGTGGACACACAACACAATATTGTTCCACAATATCTGACGACAGCTGGAGCAGAAGTAATCACCGCACAAACAAATTCTACTCCAACAGATTCTTTTCCAACAGATCTTGCAACGTCAGACTTTATGCAAACAAATGCTCCTACTCATACACCAACAGCTAACGCAACAGTAGCTACTACTTCTTCCCAAGTGGCATTAAGACCAACAGTGAATGACAAAGCTGACAACAGCAATCACATACAACCGCAAGTATCACAAATGGAATCTGATGCACAAGCGAACAATGAAAATCATCAATTGGCGTCAGAAGATCCAAGTAGCTCTATCCAGACAACAACACAGGGGGAACAAGGAACAAATCCCATTGGACTTGATCTTCTGTGGAATAGAAATCATCCACCTGAGCAAGTCATAGGTAATTTCGAATCCCCTGTTCGCACACGTGGCCAGCTATCTCATGATCATTTTGATGCTGCATTTCTTTTGCATATAGAACCTAAGCAGATAGATGAGGCCTTAGTTGACCCAAGTTGGATAGACGCTATGCAATAGGAATTAAATCAGTTTGAACGTAATAAAGTATGGACACTTGTACCTAGACCTACTAACCATTCAGTGATAGGAACTCGTTGGGTCTTTAGGAACAAACTGAATGAAGATGGCGTAGTAACAAGAAATAAGGCTAGGCTGGTAGCGCAAGGATTTAGACAAATGGAAGGAATAGACTTCGATGAGACTTTCGCACCAGTAGCTAGGTTAGAAGCCATCCGTATGTTCTTAGCATATTCTGCATATAAAGACTTCAAAGTCTTTCATATGGATGTCAAGAGTGTCTTTATTAATGGCGTCTTGACAGAGGAAGTGTATGTTGCACAACCTCCTGGCTTCATAGATCATACACATCCAAACTTTGTTTACAAACTGGATAAAGCTCTATATGGGTTGAAACAAGCACCCAGAGCTTGGTATGATACACTATCACAGTTCTTAATCAATCATGATTTTACAATAGGCACAGTGGATAAGACTTTGTTTAAATTTGTGAAAGCTGAGCATGTTCTGTTGGTACAAATATATGTTGATGATATTATAGTTGGGTCAACTAACCCCAAATTGTGCCAAAAATTTTCTAAGCTCATGCAGGACAAATTCGAGATGAGCATGATGGGGGAGCTAACATTCTTTCTGGGCTTACAAGTTCGCCAGCTGGAGAATGGCATTTTCATTAACCAGGCGAAATATACAAAAGAACTGATGAAAAAGTTTGGCATGGACAACTGCTCAGCAGCTGCAACCCCTATGAGCTCTTCAATCAAGATGGATCGTCTGTATGTGTGCTAGATTCCAAGCGGAGCCAAAGCAATCATATTATATTGCTGTTAAAAGAATCCTCAAGTAAATGGCACTTCCAACGTGGGTCTTTGGTATCCCAAAGACTCAGGCTTTCAACTAATAGGCTACAGTGATGCAGATTACGCATGTTGCAGGATTGATCGCAAGAGCACAAGTGGAACATGTCAATTCTTAGGGGATCGACTAATCTCCTGGTTTAGTAAGAAGCAGACGTCAATTGCCACGTCAACAGCCGAAGCAGAGTACCTTGCTGCTGGCAGTTGTTGCGCTCAAATCCTCTGGATTCAACATCAATTGAAGGATTATGGCATTGATGCTTCCGAAGCTTCTATTCTCTGTGAAAACACAAGTGCGATAGCGATCACCCAGAATCCTGTGCTACATTCCAGAACCAAGCACATCGACATTAGGCATCACTTCATAAGGGACCACGTAATGAAGAAGGACGTCCGGTTGGAGTACGTGTCGACTGAGCAACAAGTTGCTGATATCTTCACCAAACCTTTGCCAGACGCTAAGTTCTCCTACTTTAGGAACATATATAGGTCTCTTAGAATTGCCATAAAATGGTCTGTGCATTAACAATTTTTTGCAGGTTGAACAGCTCTGCTTACGTCAGCATCGAGTCATATGTTTAGGGGGAACAGCGATGCTTGCATCAGCGCTATCGTTGGAAGGCTGTTCGACAAGGAACAGAAATGCTTACGTCAGCCTCTGGTCATATGTTCACAAGGAACAGCGCTGCTTACGTAAGCGTTGCTGATTGAGGATTGTCTATCGTAGGGGAACATGGTCTCTGTGTTGTTAAGCGTGAAGTCAATTGAACAGGAGAGATCTGTCAACAGATATCTCCTGTACACAATTGATGCTTATCTGTTAATAGATTCCGTTCCATCCCCGTGAAACATTAAAAACAGATTTGCTTAGGTGTGATGTTTTAAAGATTTTGGCGCGTCGATTTTATTTTAATCTTCTCCCGTAAGGGTAAAATATTTGCAAAATCTTTTCTAAAAATAGTACGCACCGTCTGATGATTGACACGTGTTGTCCTTCATACGCATCGTCACACCAACATTCTTTCTCTCTCCTAACTGTTCATATTCACCGTCTTTATTTACGGCATTTCCAATATTTGCTAAAACTTACTGTGCAATCGTACTCTTTGCATTCTCTTGCTCTCGCATTCTCTTGTTCTTGTGCGTTCGTATTCTCTTTTGCAGAAAATCTTGTTTCAGGCATTCTTTGCACTCTACATCAACTACAATGGCATCCGTATTCATCATCAACTCTTATCAGATTAACTTTGAATCGGTATTGATGATTCCTGACCATGATGGCATGCTAAACATGTTCAAAGCACTGGAGGCCAGTGGTCTACGAGGGTTTCTAGGCTGTGAATCAGTGCTCTATGAGAAGGAGCTAGAGCAATTCTTTGACACAGCGTTGGTACAGGGTGACGATATCACCGGGGCTGTATCAGGCAAGTATTTCTCTATTTCTAAGGCTCGGTTTGCACAAATTTTTGAGTTGCCAACGGAAAGGCTTGTGAACTTTTCTGAGGTACCAAAGGATAGGGTATAACGAGGAGCATTTTCTCGCAAAAGGGTGTGCAAGTTGAAATTCATGGTAAAAAGAAATACATGAGTATGAATTTCGGCTGTTGAATGATATTTTGGCAAAGGCTGTCAATGTTAAGGCGGGTTCGTTTGATGCTGTCACCACTGAACGGTTCCAGATGATGACGGCGATTCGTTTTGGATTGAAGGTGAATGGAGCAAGGTTTTGTTCAATGTACTAAAAGATATGGTGGATAGGTCGCAGAAGAAAGCTAAGGGCTTTGCTGCGCAAATTGGTGTTTTATTGAAGAGCATGCCTGCTATCACTATGGGCGATGGTGTTCCGTTCCCAAATGCAAAGATTCTTTCGATGAAGACAGTAAACACTTACATTGCCACGAACATCACAATTGATGCTCATGGGGAGAATGTGGAGCCTGGACTGGCTAAGGTGGCCGTGGTGAAAAGGACACCAAAGTCCAAAAAGAAGTCTTCATCTACTGATGAAAAACCTGTTGAAGTTATTTCTGAAATTGCCGGGTCCAAGAAGCGACATGCCACTGAGGGTAATGCACCGGCTATTCCAAAGAAGAGGCGCGCAATGAAGAACAAGCCCTCCCCTTCACAAGCAAGTCTGGATATTGTGAATGTGACACAGGATGCTGTGCCACTTCAGATCATTGATCCTACCCCTGCTGCGGCAGCTGTCAATTCTCCTGTGCCCAAACGAAAATCACGGAAGAGGAGATTGGTATTGCCCACGGGTTCTGATGATGAAACAATGGGTACACAAGAACTTTTTAAAGATACTGATGAGGCTTCTGTTAAGCCTACTGATGAGGTAGATATAATTATCGAACAGGTATTGGAGGAGACTTTGAAGTTGGTCGTTAGTGAGGAAGAGCACAGAGTACAGGGTGTTGATGAAGCAACGTTTGCAGATGATTTTGCTCAGTGGTTGGATGACTTTGTCTTCAGACACAGCAAACCAGTTACTGAGGAGGACATGTCAATCGATGACCTTCTGTTGCAAATCTCCCATGACATGTTGTTTGCCATCCATTACTGCCACAGAGATTACCAAGATTCGGCTTGGTGAATCCATTTCAATCAATGAAGTCCGGGAACGTGATGTATATCTTGCCAGTCTTCCCCGCATTTCCATTCATGATAAAGGGAAAGCTATTTTGGAAGATGATGAACCTGTACGAGGAAATCCAGCCCGCGAGATGGTTGAATTAATCTATGGAGATATAGAGTTTTTGGTCAGGGTCCGGGACCAGGTGATGGTCGATGTAGTGGAATTCTTTCATTCATTCAGTTTAAATAAATTGTCGAATCTTGATGCCCTACGAGAGCTAAAAGAAAAAGAGAAATTGATGCTGGAGTGGGCGGAGACGGATTCCTTGGAAATGGCTGTTAAGAGGAAAGTGTATATCTTGGCTAAGTATAGAGAACTGCTGTTGAGAAAGATCTTGGATTCTCATCGCAAATATTTTGCTCCTGGCCAGCCTTGGATAGCTACAGCATCTCTGATTATTGATCTACTGTCTGATGCCCATTCCAAATCCTTAGAAGACTTATTGGCATAGCAGAAAGAGCATAGCCTACCAATGGAACAACTGTGCGCCTCCACCATGTTTGATTCTTCTGTTGGTAGCGGTGCTGTTCTAGCCTGATTCTATTCTGTGGCCAAATCCACTTGCTGGGTAAGGCCAATGATTTTGGTTAATGGAGTTTGGACGCCTCTTCAGGGTCCTGATTTTTGGAAGAGTAGCTGTTGTTTGTCGTTTTTTGAATGAAAATAGGATGCCAGATCCTGTCATTGAAGACAATTTTGTTCTGCACGTGCCTTTTATTAAGCATGTCCAGTATTGGGAAGCAGCCCCATGTCTGATCAAGACTTGGCGATGGACCAAAGTTTGTACAGAAATTATTCAATTCAGTATGTTTGGATGTCTGCGACCCGTGAGAGAATATGTTTGCCAAGAAATTGTTGTATATAATTTGGGAGTGGAGCGAATTCCAGCGGATTTTCTCAAAAGTTTTGCAGAAGGTGTACATACAGATTCTTTTGTTGGATATTTTGGCGATTCGAATGTACAGTCCGATTTAGAGATAGATTCCGATTGTGAGGAGTCGTACTCAGATGCACCTACAGTATATCGTTCCCCGTATCCATTTTTGCAAGAAGCTGAATCTTTCGCTTTGGGACCTGCTATTTTTTCTGGTGTTGCACAAGAGGAGCAACTATATTATGTTGAGAGCCCAGAGTCTCCTCCACCTCTTCCTCAGCGAGAAGAGTCTACTAGTTCGTCCTGGGATTCTCAAATGAATTTTGACTCTACTGATATTCCACTGGATGCCACTACGGAGGCTCAGACTTCGATCCCAGCTGCTCCTGTTGATTTCTCTCCTCTTCTGAATGATCTGCAGGCCTCTCTATCACAGTGTGTGGATGCTGCTCATAGTGATATTTTATCTAGACTCCGCACCGTTGAGCAAGGTTTTCAAATCACTCTGGGACACAAAATGACTACTTACGAAGTCTAATACAGGATGCTCGACAAGAAGGACAAATTCAAGATGATCTTCAAATACTTCGGCTCAACGAATTGAAGAAAACTGTGATGGCCCAGGGTGTCACTACTGCTACAGACTCGCTGGAATTCAAGAGCAGGTTCAACACGCTTGATGCTAAACTTTTGGACGGGCAGGTTTCTGCTATAAGAAGCGAACAATTAGAATTCCAAGCCAAAATAGCAGCGGATATTCTAAGCCTCTCCACCCAGATTGGTGATCTCGTCGACTATATTCGCGGCGGTGATGCCAAAAAGGGGGAAGGTAGTAGCAGCCGTCCCCAGCCTACTCCTGATGATCAAGGCAGAGGCGGCGGCGATACTGGTGGTGGCAGTGGTGGTGTTCGAACAACAACTATTGTGGACAGACTCAGTTTGGAAGAGGTTGCGGAAAGAATTCGTGAGGCAGATAGACAAAGAAGCAATGTGGATCTTGAAAGAGAGAGGAATAGGGAAAGAAGAGAAAGGAGATTAAGCAGAAGCGGACCCTCCAAGAGGAGAAGATACTGAAGATTGGCTAGAATAGGAGTGTAGCTAACTATTGTACAAACCTTTTGTACTCCATATTTTCTCCGTTAATGAAATTTTAATTCAGCAGTTCGTGTGCAATTTATTTTTGCATATATATCCATCTCGGCTGCTAAGTTTTGTCATCACCAAAAAGGGGGAAATTGTTATGATAAAATTTATAGTTTTGTTGATAACAAATATAAGAAAAGATTTGGACTTAAACGATGAATTTCGAATAATCTTCTCACGGAGACCAGAGGTTGCTGACAACAGTGATTTGTTTGAATTACAGATATGATTTCGGGTTTTAAGACAGTCGGGTTATCGATTTGGTTATTTGGGTTGTCGGGCCAGAAATCTACTGTTGATGGAATATTGAGGATGTTGATATCTGCCAACAGCACTTGACTATTGTATCGATGATAGTATCTACCAACAGGTATTGAAACAGTGAAGTTTCTATCATCAGAAAGGGCCGCATCTATCGATGAGTATATTCGACAGACCTTGTAACAGTACTACTCATCATTGCTGACAACAGATAGCGCTACAGGATATGCTCATCAAATATCGTAACAGTAACGCTCAATAGGAACTATACTATACGGTTAACAAGCGAATATTGCTGTCAACAGATATGTGCACAGTAGAGTAACAGAGACCATGACGTCATAAATATCGTCAGCTAAACGTCACAGTGTATTCAACTGATATCGGTACAGTGTTTCTAACAGATATGATGACGTCAGCAGTGCTGAAATTTGCAAGTGGTTTAATTGTGTTTACCGCGACAGATATCTTAATAGCAAGGGACTATTCATTCATCTTCAAAAAAGAAAGATCTGTCGACAGAAATGGTTTCAGGCGCAAGCATTAAGTTGATTCAAATTCGATCGAATACTCAGTTGGAAAAGATCGATGGCCATAACAGAATCGTACAAATTGCCTAGAATTAAGGAGACAAGATTGGTACTATTTTTGGAAAAATAGTACACAATGGCAGAGGTTGTTACAACGGGATTGCACATATATGGAAATTATATTTGTGCCTCTGACAATACGCATTTTACCATGTAGTGGAGCAGGATTGACGGCGTACTATTGTCAAAATTTCCAAAAGGATTTTGTTGCCTTATCAGAAGTAATCGACCGTTGAACGAAGAGTATAAATAGCAGATGTTTTGAATTGAAGAATAACTCTCGCTATTGCTATTGCTGAAACGCTGCCAAATTGAATTCTCGAGCTATTCATTACTGAAGCACTTTCAAAGCTCAAAGACTTGAAGAACTCAACGTTGCTTTTCATAGATAAATCTTCAAGTCTATCTTCTGGTTACATTTTGTAATCGAGTTTCCTTGTTGAAACCAGAAGATTTTACAGCACTCAAAATACTTATTCATTGTTATATCATCATTGAGTCTGTAACAAACGAGCTCTCAAAGCCGTTTGAAAACATTACATAGAGTTGTAAAACAGCAGCTGCGACTGCTTGTGATTGTTGTGAAGTTGCTAGGAGTTCATACAAGTGCTGCTTGTGTGATCGGGTGTCTACAGAAGGACTGTGTACATCAAATCTTCTAGTGTATCCTTCCTGAATAAGGAAGAAGGGGAGACGTAGGACATTGAAGTCCGAACTTCCAGAAGATAAGCAGTGCGTTTAAAAACGTTTTTGAAAAGAGCTTGAAAAGTTTAAAAAAATCCAAGGAGTTCATTAAACCCCCCTTTCTGAACTCCTGTACTTGTTTTGATCCTATTTTTGGGACCATCAGATCAGCTGTCAACAGAGAGTATGACGTATTCATTACGATGTCGTTTAAATTATTTCACGCGTCCAGTCGCTGATGGTGAGGTGACGTCGTTTTGATAAGTTGAAACGCAGCGTGTTGATTGTAACGCTGGTGACAGCTACTGGCAGCAATGGTGACGTATCCCATACGTCATCGTTGGGTGATTTAGTGAAACCAGCTGTTGGCAGAAAAGATGACGCGATTCTTTACGTCATCTGAATTGTTTCGCGTTTCAGCAGTTGATCAAGTTGAGAGAATCTATCATCAGTTGTTGGCGTGCAGCGGCGTCGTTTTAATTAGTTGACGCGACGTCGTGTTGAGGCGCGAAGAGAAATACAACGTCGGATGGTTGCTACTGATTCTATCGAAAGGAAAAGCTGGTATTAGTTGAGCATAAACGTTGGTTTCTATCGTAAGATACTTACTGTAGCAACGTCTGTTTTGTTTAGAACAACAACTAGTATCTGGTTAGCGATATGTATGAATACAAGAATATGTTCAAACGGTGGATGTTTATCATATTTTGGTCGATAAATACTCAGCATAACACGTGGAATTCATAGAGATTGCATGGGGAACTCTGCAGATAACAGAGATCTTCTTCTATAAATTGGGTTGAATTCGAATCCTTGTAACTTAAACTACAGACACCAGAATTCGATTCTGTGAATTCTCTGGGATTCTGGTGATAAGAAGTTAGAAGTAGTAATTGAAGCAGTTCCCAAAACAGATATAAACGAAGGTATAATTTGACATGAGAGTCAGGGATTAGAGTACTCGAGAATGAGATTTCTTGAGTTATCCCGACAAACCACATACTTGATTATTGTTCTTGATTTAGAACTTGAGATTATCTGTGTGTGTCGATCCATCTCAGGTAGTGGATCTTTTAATTCGATATGAATATGAGGATACGAAGAGAAAATGAATTGATTCTAATGCCAAGGTCTGAGGTGACCTTATTTTCGAAGCCAGAGTGATTTCGTTAGATGGATATCCATGTCAAGATCGTATACGAATCTTGATGGCGTTGATGTGAAATGGAATCAATTCTTAGTGGAAACGAAGAGAGATGTTCAGTTATTCTGAGTTAATATATTTGTTATGAACTTCGTTATGTTATTGCATGAACCTGTCTATTATACTGAGATTGTTTCTCATCGGAGATTATCCGGCTGTTGTTTTGTTTTGTATGTGTGCATAACAACAGGAGGAAAGAATTGAGTTGCTGGGACAGGGGTAGCAAGAACCTAGAAGAAGACGACAAACAAAAAGACTAGGAGCCTGCTGTTAGTTTAGTTTCTGGACAAATAATAGATAGTAGTTGATGTATCTGGTTTTTGTATTTAATGAACAGATTTTGTACCAGTGAATATAAGGTGTAGTAACCTTTGTACCTTTTTGATTTCTTTATGAATGAACAGCTTTTGGTGACCCACTAGCTGTTATCAGCTTTCGTGGATAGCTACTGACAGCAACCTTCGCTTCCTATAGCGTAATATCTGTTGACAGATACCTACTGTTCATCAGTTACCTATTGTTAAAAAAATGTGTACGCATAAAACCAGATTCTACTTAATATACTTATTGATTTAATTAATCGTCCATAAGATGAGATTAGAGTAATTGTGGGAAGAGAATCTCACATTAAATCTTAGTTTAGAAACTTTTGAATTTTCGGTTTTTTATAAAAGTAAAATAAAATCTGGATCTGAATCTGAAATTTTATTCAAACAACATAATTTTCTTCTTTCGATTAGAACGAACATCTAATATGCAAACAATTCTCAATGATATAATGAGTGGTCATGATAACACTTGTTAGAAATTTAGTATAGTCAAATCGGAATCAGATGCTATATCACTTAGAATAATATACATTAAATGTTCACACCCTGCTAGATGCATTAAAGCCCAAATAAATTTAAACTTTATTTTGGTCACTTTTATGGGCTCAGTTTATTAGACATTATGCATTTTATGGTTTTTTACATATAAGCCAATTAATTGGACAATGTTCCAATAGGTGGTCATATATAATTTATAGTTACATTGTTTGTAATAACTAATGAAGATTAAAATTATAATATTATCAAGCACCGTTTTAAAAGGATTCAACATTCAATTCTATCGTTTTCATCTGCTAAAAACTTACTAGTTCGTACAATTCCAAGCAATTAAACTTAGAACTATATGAATATCCGCAGTAATTCACGTGTTTCCCTGTATAATTGACCAAGACAACAAGCCAAAACTTAACAGTAATCAACCGGCACAATAATGTTCAATATCAATTAAATAGTTTTACTCTTGGAGAAAACATTTGATCTTAACCATCTGAAACTTGACATGGCTATAATTGAAAAATCTAAGTTAATTGATTATTTAGATAAAGTATATCATGATATCATATTATGCACTCAATGTTTGCTAGCTATGTACCAATTATTTATGACAATCATATATGAAACATCAATTAAATAGTTTTACTCTTGGAGAAAACATTTGATCTTAAACATTTGAAACTTGACATAGCAATAATTGAAAAATCTAAGTAAACTGATTATTTAAATAAAGTATATTATGATATCATAATGCACTCAATGTTTGGTAGCTATGTACCAATTATTTATGACAATCATAGATGAAACACCTCTTCTCGACCCTAGTATGTACAGACAACATTTTCGGCGTTTAGTTTATCTTACACCATCACCTTTACTCTATTCTACTCTATATAGACAACTTTTTCGGAGTCTAGTTTATCTTACAGCGATTCGTCCTGATATTGCTTACGCTTTGCGCATTATTAGTATGTTTATGGCTTCTCCTCGAACTGCTCATTTGTTTTGTTCATTGCATTCTATGGTATGTCAAAGGCACAACAACATATTAAAGAATGGCTGTTATTTGTTCGTCGACATCTTCATCATGCCATATCACAACTTTTCTCGGTTGCTTCAGTGGATCAGACTGATGATATTTTCACTAAAGCTCATCATCCTTCCCTAATTAAGATAGTTGATGCATATGTAAGTGTATATATCCTCTTTGCAGTAAAATATATCGAATATGAATTCTCATTAATTGTCAACATAATTCATGGGTATGTGTGCGATTGCATTTTGTAGTAGCCAACAAGTTCTTGAAACCATAAAACGGAGCGATCGAACGTTGCTCGTTTGATTAAAAAAACATTGATTAGCTTGATGTGTAACAATGGAAAGGTCCAGGAGGCAGCTGCGATGTTGACTACATGGGACCAATGTGGGAGGTAGGTCTTTTGCTTAATTAGTTATCAGCAATATTAATGTATAGACACATGCAATAATTGGATGAATTGACATACATTTTCCTCCAAATTTTGGTATTTTTATGACATGAAAATTTAAGATGAGATAGTGCAAAATGATATTTTGTGACATATAACAATTCTTTTCCTGTTACTGAAGATCCCAATTTATGTCGTTGATATAAGCAAGCTCATATACCAATTACCAAATATTCAAACTCCAGGCAAAACCAAACCAAATTTTCCAAAAAAAATTGAGTATAGAGAATTTTAGTGTGCAGGGTATTAAAACCACAGAAATACAAACATAACCAACGGAACATGTGGTTTTCGCCACTTTTTAACATTATCTCACTGATACAAACTTCTTTCAGATGTCAATAAACTTTCTATTATTCAATACTCAGATTCTTGGTCCCTATTTGAATGCATACATCCTTATACTCTAATGATTTTTACAGCTTTGCCATGTTTCAGAGGAAGGTGTCCGCAACAAAAAGACAGAAAAATATTCTTTACTCTGCTTTTGACCAAATAAACTTAGGTTTTGTGATATAATCTTATATGTCAATTTATGAACTAAATATCTCATTCAACAATATTACTTCTATATGAGAAAATACTTTTTGTCATAGGAAATATGAACCGGATCTGCCTTCTCATCGATGAGACCTACTCTTTATTCTTTCATCTTCCCAACAACTTTTTCAGTGAAAACGGATGTATAGATGTCGTTTCGTGGACAAAATATATGAAACGAGAGAGAGTGGTAGGTGTGAGATACCCAATACCAACTACACCCACTTACCAATATAAGCTCCACATTTCTATTCTTTCTCAGCTTCCACGTTGCCTGTTTTGTTTTCTTTTGTTTGCTCACCTAATTTTATATTTCTTCTCTCTTTTTCTTCTTTTTTATCTTCAATTTCTTCAAAAATTTGTAGTAACGATGAAAGCTTTTAGTCCTTATTCTACAGATATCAAGTTTCTGGTCCACACGTCGGTGGCCCGGTCTCACGGACCCACTCTCCACCGTGTTACGCCGCCCGGACTTACCATTCAATGTGCATCCCGCTTCGATTCCGCCAGTGTCAATCCCTCCAACCCCAACCCCAGCGCCGCCTCCAACCCACAAAACATCGGTGGCTTCAACTTCGGCGCCGCCGGCCACGTGGGTCGCCGCCATGAGTGGCAGAGTTCCTGCTCCATCCTCGCCAGCAAGGTTGTGTCCCTGCAGCAGGACGGCGAGAAGATCGGCGGTGGGGTGGACGGGAAACCCTCCGTTAATGGCCACCCGACCCTCGAACTCGTGGCGGCGCCGGAATCGAAGGCACCTGTCTCACTTCCCAAGCCTCTGAGCATCGCCGATTTCTCCCCATCGCCAATGCACGGATCCCAGCTCCGGGTAGCCTACCAAGGGGTCCCGGGGGCCTACAGCGAGGCGGCCGCTGGAAAGGCTTATCCCAATTGCGAAGCCATCCCCTGCGACCAATTCGAAGTCGCCTTCCAAGCCGTGGAGCTCTGGATCGCCGATCGAGCCGTGCTTCCGGTGGAGAACTCCCTCGGCGGCTCCATACACCGTAACTACGATCTCCTCCTCCGGCACCGGCTCCACATAGTCGGCGAAGTCCAGCTCCCCGTCCACCACTGCCTCCTAGCTCTCCCCGGCATCCGCAAAGAGTACCTCACCCGCGTCATCAGCCACCCTCAAGCTCTCTCCCAGTGCGAACATACTCTAACCAAAATGGGCCTCAACGTTGCCCGAGAAGCAGTCGATGACACCGCCGGAGCAGCCGAATACATAGCAATGAACAATTTACGCGACACGGCCGCCATCGCCTCCGCTCGCGCCGCCGATCTCTACGGTATGCAGATCTTAGCCGACGGGATCCAAGACGACTCCAGCAACGTGACGAGATTCGTGATGCTGGCCCGGGAGCCCATAATTCCCCGCACAGACAGACCATTCAAGACCAGCATCGTGTTCGCACACGACAAGGGCACCAGCGTGCTGTTCAAGGTTCTGTCGGCATTCGCTTTCAGGAACATAAGCCTGACCAAGATCGAGTCGCGACCGCACCGCCACCGCCCCCGCCCCATCCGGCTGGTGGACGACGCCAACGTGGGTACGGCGAAGCACTTCGAGTACATGTTCTACGTAGATTTCGAGGCTTCGTTGGCGGAGGTGAGGGCGCAGAATGCGTTGGCGGAGGTGCAGGAGTTCACCTCTTTCTTGAGGGTTTTGGGGAGTTATCCGATGGATATGACACCATGGAATCCCTCCTCCAGCAGTCATGTGTGAAATCTTCTTTTAGAATTATAGGTTGTGTTCGATTTTATTTTCTTTTTGTAACTTTTTCACGTAAATTGTGCAGATGAATAATGTGCTACATTGGATTATTTAGTTTCCAATAAACGGTGCTCTTATGTTTTCTATGCAGGACGATCAATTGATTATCTCAAATCATCTTAAACTTTTTCAAATCCATCTGGACAAATAGATGGGGTTTGCAAGATGATCGGTTAACATTTTTTCAGCAAAAAGTGCACCAACACTAGGACCGACCCGTCGACTGGAAAAATTTCCGATATCGATCCCACCCCATTTCCGTCCCGAGTTTTTCCTACATGCGATTTTTTTTCCCTGATCAATGTTGAGAGTGGATCAGGAATACAATGGCCATTCCGACCTAACCCCACCAATCATATAATTTTAAAAAATTCATTTCTTGAAAAAAATATTATAATATGTTACACTGAGTTCGGAGCTAATTATTCTAAATACAATATTGCTGGTATAAGTTATATATATAGAAATTGAAAACACATTCAAAAGAGATTAGTTAGCTCATAGATGATAGGACCTAAAATAAATGGTTATCCGATTCATAAAAAAAAAATTGACATAGAAAATATTATAATTGTTATAAATTAAAAAGAAACATTAACAAAACAAAGTAAATAATTACCGTTGTAATAAACTTAAATATCTCCTTAATTGCTTCTTAATTGCTCCAAATGAACTCTTAATTTTATATTAGTAAGAAATTATTATTTTTCTATAATTTTCTTAATTTAGAGAGAAGAGAATTAGGAGAGAATTTGTATATATTTACGTGTTTTTACAATGAATATTACAAGCCTATTTATAGGCAAATGAAATGATTAAAATAATGCAAATTTCTTAATCATAATGTAATATTTAGACATCCTAATTTGACTAATTTGTAGACATCCAAATTTGAACAAAATCATAATACTCCCGCTTTTGGATGTCTTTATTACGTGTTTTGACACTGCCTCGTTAAAAACCTTACTAGGAAAAACCCAGTGGGATAAAAATCATAGTAAGGAAAAAAGAGTGTGGTCACGTAAGCTCCCCCTCATGTTGACACAACTGAGTCTTCAGATATTTCGTAGGTGGCACATCCCAATATTGTATATATGCTTTCTGAATACTGTCGTAGGAAGTGCCTTCGTGAAAAGATCTGATGAATTTTCACTTGATTGAATGTAACGAATATCAATATCATTGTTCTTCACAAGTTCTTGGGTGAATTCGAAGAACTTAGGGGGGATATGCTTAGTTCTGTCGCTTTTGATGTATCCTTCTTTCATTTGAGAAACACATGCAGCATTATCTTCGTACAGTGTCACTGGCTTCTTATCAGATGGTATGCCACTCATGACTTGTATATGGTCTGTTATGGATTTTAGCCATACACATTCACGGCTTGCCTCATGTAGTGCAATAATCTCGGCGTGATTTGATGAAGTTGCTACAAGAGTTTGTTTCTGTG
>KV005769.1:38165-49324 GCA_001598015.1 Dorcoceras hygrometricum
GTGTTTAGGGTTCGAGAAAAATAATGAAAGTCGAGAGGATATTTCGCTAAGTATGGAGTTACATTTAATGAAACGAAGACCAAGTCCTGCTTCTTATAAACACGCGAGAAACCTGATTTAAAATCCACCGACACTAACATAACAATCGCAACAGCCAACAGCAACGGGAACAGTACGTAGCTGATACCCAACAGCTTCTTCAACAGTGCGAAGCTCACGCCAGCAACCGCAACGCAAAGACAACGAGCGCTAATCAAAACGACAACACTTCGCACACGTCAGCAAATCTGATCAAAGCGCTACGCTACAATAGATCCATTCAAAGAATATACGACGTAGCGTAACCTTCATCATCATATCTGATGAACTACACGCCCGCAACAGCTATCGCTAGCGCTAGAACAATACGGCGTCGTAACAACTAAATCAAACGACGTCGCATAGAATACGTCACCATATCTGTCGACAACGTCAGCGTTGCTGCTGCTTCTTAACACACACAAAACCTAAGATACAATGGCTGACGCTAAGTCACTACGACGGCGTTTTACAACCGCTACCGGCACTAACTTCTAACAGATATAACCCAGCAGATACTTCACCAAAACGGCACCGTTTCCTTCGCGCTACAGGAACTTGCTGTCTACGTCCAGAATAACACAAGAGCTAACAGATAATCTTACGTCATCAATTTCTACGCCAACGCGCAACAGAAAACATGACGTCAGCAATTATGCCAATAGAATTCTCCACAAAACAGATTTCAAACTCGAAAATTCCAAAATTGCTCTAAGTGTAAAGTCTGACCCGAAAATGCAACCCAAACTCACACACAGAAATCTGAACCTCCAGAAATCTCTAAAAACCGATTAATTCCCAACCAATTTACATTTAACAAAATTCGGGTCTCACATAAATAGGTAGATTTCTAGGATTATTTTGTTATAGATTTATTTCTTTTCTACTCATATTTTTCTTGTATAAACATCAGTTCTCTTTGTACATTTAGAAGATCAATGAATATATATTGAATCCTTCGCTGCTAATAATTTCTTTAAGAAAAGTAGAATCGTGTTCGAAGCACTTTACAAAATTTTCTAGCAAAGGATAAAAGATCAAGGGAACTATTCTCTTCAGGAATCAAAGCCGAATACAAAGCAGAAATTAAATTCATCTCATCGCACTTGAGATCATAGTTTGATTCATATAAATATATGAACCACATATATAGATCCAGGCATGAAAAGAGTTGCATAATTTGCCATGAATAGAACCTCGGTCTTATCTCATATTATGATAGAAATATGAATTTCTACAATTATGTTTAGTTTAATATATGAAATGTGAACTTTTCGAATTAATTAAAAAAGGATATATGCATTATGAAACTTTGTATTACGCACGTAACTATTTGAGTTAAAAGGGAGTCTCAACAAACCAATGCGCCAATTGAGATATAATATGTGACGCCCAAACCCATGAGAATCAACAGAATTGAAACAAATAAAAATCGAAAGGAATAGAGGGACAAATTTCGAAATAGAGTAAGCTGTATTTCCTTGCACAAAACTGAAATAAAGCAGATGGCGTCAAAAGTAAACAGTCGAAGCAGACTTGAAATACAAGACTTCAGATTTCGATTACAAAATCAGATATGATATATTACAACTACTGGAACTCTATATGAATTATCCATTGTTGTAATGGATCTTAATACAGTTGTCAAAAGATCAAAAACAACAACAACTATGACGACACGGAAACGCTGGCCATTGACAAACACACGCAGCCCCGAAATCTGGTTCAACATGCGCCACCCCCTGCCTCTGAGCTGCCTCACCTGCACCGAGAAAACTAGTGAGCCTAAGGGCTCAACAAGTAAAACTGAGGATAACAAAGATCACATAAATGCAGGCACAACTGAATCATATACATAAGGAAGACATCTGAATCTGAAATCTCGCTACTGATAAGACAGATCGGAACATCGGATCTGAATTTCTTTATATTGAGTGACTTATGGTCTAGAGGCTCTCTGGTGGTCCTTGTGCATGAAGCATGTTATCTGAATCAGTAACTATCTGTGAAGGGATTACAATACTCCCATAATCTTGGTCCCTTCCGTTGTGAAGGGATTATGATCATACCGTAATCCTATCCCTTCGTGAGTTACAGGTCCTCTATGCCATAAGTCCTAAAAACTGAAATTTTACTTCCGTTACTTTAAAATAGCTTTTATACTTTACTTCGATCAAAGATCGATCACTGAAAATTGGTAGATTCACTGCTATGAAACTCATTTTTATCCTTTAAAACATTACTGAGTGTACCGCTGGTCTAAGAGCTGATGGTAACAAGAACCAGCTCTGAAGAGAAACGACTTGAGAGTGCAAACAGATTTGGGTTGAGAAAAACAGATCTCAGTCATAGGAACGGCTTTGACTAGATAAAAAGATCTCTGGTGCGCATAGCAGATCACAGACGTGAATAACAGCCTTGGCTCGAGAAAATAGCTTGCGAATAGGTGAAACAGATCTGGTTCAATGTAAACAGATTTCGCATAGAAACAGATTTGGCTAAGAAAATATATCTGACTGAGAAAACAGTAATATAAGCTTCGGCAAGAATTTCAGATCTGGATGGTCACTCAGCTATGAGAAACCCATCAAACAGATTTGGCCAAGACACTACTTACGCGTATGAAACAGACTTGGCTAAGAAACAAAATAATTGCATCAACTCAGACAGTCCTTAAACAAACTAGCTTCGCTTATTCAATCGAAAAAAAATCCCGATCGAACCAGCGTCACCTATCTGTGTTCAATGTCCCGAACTTCCGCAGCACATAGGAACGACGAGAAACATTTCTTGGCTTATCTCAACTGGAATCTGTACAACTCAGTCCTTTTTAACGCTGTTTACTAAAAGTTAATTGGTGAGTTTCCTCAAAACTAAAGCATCAAAGCAGTGAATCTATAACTTAACATAAACATGAACTGAACTGTACTGAAACATGCAACAGGCAAGCATGCACAAAAAATAACGAAGCAATATATGTTTTCCAGATGCAGCAAGAATCAGATTTACTTGCCTGAATGAAGGTCACAACGTGCAGACGGTTTCGGTTCGAATTCTCTTCAAGCAAACTTCTGAGAGCTTCTGTTTTCTAGCAATCCAAAATGAATCCAGAATATCATGTAAACCATTTTATACGTGGGAGCATGATTGAGTAGTAGGTAAAAACACTTGAGTAGGCATGGTTGCCATATCCACTCCTTGTCCTCTTTAAAAGATTTGCTAAAAACTCCCTACTACTATTTTATTTTTAAACTCTTGCTACAACAATTTATCATATCTCCCAACTGCATTCGTTTTATTTCTAAAGGAACTTCAGATCTGGACCATTTCAGATTTGTGCTTGGGGCGAAATACTTCCGGAGCCTTCTGGGCCGTTGCTTCTAAGCTGGAAGAATAGAAAGAAATTAGATTTGAACTGGAATCTGAACGCTTGAAATCTCAAATCAGCCCTTGGAATAGAAATGCTAAACAATTTGTGGTCCTATGGATTTTTGGGGCGCTACACGTACCGTTTCATATTCTTTCTCTTATATACGTCGTTTCAATTATTTTTTATCTCTTACCTTGCAAAAAACTACTCTCGAGCTCTCTTGCTTTCAGTGCTTTCTCTTTGTAGGTTATCTATCTTTCGTGTTTTCTTCGTCTGATCAATCTTCTGCAATGGCATCATCTTTGATTGCGAACGCTATTCAAGTGAACTTTGACTCAGTGCTGACATTTCCTGAAGAAGGCATGGTTGCAATGTTCAAAGTCCTAGAATCTACCAATCTTCGAGGTTTTCTGGGATGTCCCTCTGTTCTGTATGAGCAAGAAATGGAAAAGTTCTTTGATATTGCCGCTGTCAGGGAAAATGAAATTATCAGTGCCGTTCAGGGCAAGTTTGTTGGAATATCTGAGGAACAGTTTGCCGGTGTGTTTGAGTTGCCGATGGAAGAATTGACAGATATGACTGAAGTACCGAAGGATTTGGTGTATGATGCAAGGAGCATATTTTCTAAATCTGGTGAGCCAGTTATGACCTCCTTCAAAAAGATGGAAATGAAGTTTGAATTTCGCTTGCTGAATGATATTTTGGCAAAATCCGTTACCGTCAAGGTGTTGGGATCCGGATCACGCCCCCCGGCGAGGCAGCGGAAGAACAAAAACATGTGCCGGGAAACGATCAATACGATAAAATCAAATCAAATCTATGACATTCATAGGGTGTTAAGGTGACTACCTTGCTGGCAACCTGTGCCTGGCTCCGACCGGTTTCGTAAAGAAAACGGCACTTCACGGTAAGCGGCGGTAGATATCGTCAATCAGGTCCACGAATGTTTCTCAAAGCCGAAACCTTACTAATTAAACATTTTTTAGTATTTTTATTAATAAAAAATAAAAACCTAACCCTAACCGTAGTTCTCCGCTAATTGGGCCTTCTCCACTAACTGAGCCTTCTCCACTGCGTCGTCTTTCTTCTTCGTTCAGCTTTTCTTCGGCCAGTTGCTACCTTCGTTCATCTTCTTCTTCGGCCAGTCGCTACCATCGTTGTTCTTATGTTTTTTTATTCTAGTTTCTGCTTTTGATTTTGTTTCCAATTTTGTTTTCTATTGGGATCTACGATGATAAATGGAAATGTCTGTTTCTCAAAACATTCGCATTGGCCGCCGAGAGCTTGACGCCGTTCCGTTTTGCAATAAAACGGCCGTTCCACCGTTTTTTAGCCGTTCTCATTTACAAACACGCCGTGACACGACAACTTCCTTGATGACCCGAAACTTGGCATCGGCGCCCTCCTTTCCCGTTCCAGAACCGCCGATCAAAACTATATATAATGGAAGTCGGTCAGAAAGAAAACAAAAGTAAAGACAAAGGCTGACCAGCACATTACATACGAGATTAATACCACACGGTTGAGTTACCAAAAAAGATATAGTAAGATATATTATGAGCTTCGTATTTGGAAAAAAAATCATTTTTATTACTTTTTTCTTGTTAAATCTGGATCATACTTTTCGGAATCCACGTACAGATGTTTTTACACAGAATTGGTGGGGTTCTTTTTTTATTTATTGGGATCCCAAGCCAATCAATCAAAATATACCACGTAGAACCGACCATGGACAATAATTTAGGGATTGAGAAGAATATTAACAACGTAAAAAGTGTGGGGAATAATAAGAATAAAGGGGAACATTGTAAGGTGAAAAAGGAAACAGACCACACCTTTGCAGATAGCTTCTTTATACTTTTCTTCTTCATATCGTAATTAGATCACTTTGTTCCTAATTCTTCGTGAAATATCACAATGGTTTGCTAAGTACACTGCTTTAGTAATAAGGTATATAGAGTCCGAACGCACTTGATGCAAAGTAAAATCGATATTTGCGTAATAGATATATACTTTTATGGTTAAGAGGGAATATTTTTAAAATGTACCCAAATATCAAGTGATTTTGACACTAAGAATTAGAAAATGGCGTGGATATTTATTTATAAATTAAATACTGAAATAAGAACATCATAAAAAATGGAGGACCTTGTTCGGTATGTGGTAAGTTAATCTTGGTGGTGAAACTAAAATGGGATTTGCTTTGCTAACTTGAAGCTAATTTTCTCTTTTCAAGGACCGTACCTAATATTTTTATTTTTTTGGTCTTGGAGGGGCCTGAAACTAATAAAATGGTTTATCTATCTCTATCTTCATCAAAGGGAGGAGGCAACGGACCTGACGTAAGTAAATACCGACGGATATTGATTCATTTAATTTAGTCGCTATTAAAGAAAATTTAATCCTTTCCGTATTCGTGATTTTTACAATTTCATCAACATTTGGTATTTGTTTGCTGACTATGTTTCATCAACATTTGGTATTTACGTATTCGTCCAACGTATTGTCCCTCGTATTAAACGATTGCTCCACTCCAACCGTGGGAACATTACATATAAGAATCTATTTTGTCGTTATAGATAAAATAACATATATTTACGTTTTTTCCCCCACCAACGCATTGAAGAGTTCAATTTGATTCTTCCAACCACAATTTTTAAAGTTCTAGAAGCCTTCTTCTTTGAATTTTTGTCTCCAATTTTGTCAAAGTTGATGGCCATTTACACTATATAATTTTCAATCGTTCACACTCCTCCAACCTTCTATAAATAGAGATTTTAGAATCAGTTGTAGGTCATCCCTTGAAAGTGGAATCCTCCCTTGTGTGAGTTTGAGAGTTTGAGAGTTTTTTGTTTGAGAGTTTGTAATCTCTCTTGATCTATTAGTGAGTAATAGAAGTTTATTTACTCTCCAATTATCTTCACAACACCCAAAGAATCATAACAAGTGGTATCAGAGCCTTGTTAGAGGTGTTGGTCGAGACGTCCGAAACTTTTTGTTTTTTGTGACATGCTTGAAATTAATTTCTGAGCATACGGTTGGATTCGTCTCGTCGAACGGAGGCCAACGCAATAAACGGCGTATTATTTCGACGTGAAACGAGCCCAGAAACTACAGTCAAAGTTTGGTCAACTCTGTCGAAATTACTATTCATTCGTCGGAGAAGACGACACTGTAAACCGGAGACACTATTCATTCGTCGAAGAAGATGATGAACAGTACTCTCCACATCAGTGCCTAGTAAGAGCCACATCATCATCCAGTCAGCGCCCGGTCAGGGCCATATCATCAGTACTATTCAATTTTCCAAAAATTGCATTTGAGTCCCTCAATATTCTTGAAAGATTTAGAAAGCTACCTATTTTTACAAAAAATCCAGATTGGCCCCTGTATTTTTTGAAAATATCATTGGAACCCCTACACTTTCAGAAAAATTGCAGCTTGCCCTCCAAATTTTTAGAAGTTGAATTTTGACCCCAAAGTACCTATTCCACCATTTTTGGCTATTCCGGACACAACAGTGCACTCCATATTACGAGAATCAGCTCTATTTTTGATAAATTAAATATTGAAAATGACCACAGAAGAGTCAATATCATATTTCGGAGCTATGATTATGCTCAGTACCACCAACTACACGCTGTGGAAACCTTGGATGGAAGATCTCCTCAGCTGTAAAGATTTTTTCGATTCCGTAGGATCGAAGAGTGTAAATCCTGATCCAACCAAAGCGTTAGAGTGGAAGAAATTAAACTGTAAATCTATTGGTCAAATCCGGCAATGGATTGATCATAGTGTCTTTCACCATGTTGCACAGGAGACAGACGCATATGCCGTCTAAAAGAAGCTGGGACATGTACCAGGCCAAGACCGCTCGAAATAAAGCCCTGCTGATGAGGCGATTAGTCAATATGATGTTCAAAAGTGGAACTTCTGTTGCCGAGCATACCAGTGAGTACCAGAGTCTGGTAAACCAGTTATCATCTGTAGATATACCGCTTGGAGATGAGATGAAGGCACTCTTACTTCTCAGTTCCCTTCCTGATAGCTGAGAAACACTTGTAGTTTCTCTCAGCAACTCGGCTACTTCTCTCAGCAACTCGGCTCCAGATGGCAAACTTACCATGTCTATGGTTAAGGATGCCATGTTCAACGAAGAGGCCAGGAGGAAGGATGTGAGGATTGAGATTCGATAATTAGTGGTTAATCAGATTTGGCTAAGGATTAGTCACGATAGTCAGGATTATCGAATTTCAAACTTGAGGATTTTGGTTGAATCTGGTTGGTGATTTTCAGATTTGACATGGAGCTGTTCAGCTTTGAGTTGTTGGTTTCTAACGGGTGAAATCTGTGTTGAGTTTAGAGTTGATTCGTTGTCTGTCGATAAGAGATGTAATTCCAGTAGCATTTCAGACTTGAAGATCATCGCTGGAAGAAGATGGGCCAGCAGCGTCTTTGCGCGGGAATTAGTGAGCAGTCAAAGGTGGATACTCAGTTGTGGCGTGATTAAGATGTCAACGTTAGTCAATGGTAATGCGTAGCTAGCGAGCGCTGATATGAGAGACATCTGTTAGCGTTAGCGTGCGGATGCGAAAAGCTGCCACGTGTTGATCAACACATCTGAGTTGACTGTTGTTGTTAGCGATGTTCAGATGTTGCTAACGAGAGAGATCTGTTCCAGATGTTGAAGCTCTGCTACGTCGTTTTTATTAGTTAGCGACGTCGTTTGCTGTTTTGTGTTAGTGGACCGTAGAGAAGTCTGATTTGTAACAGCTGAGCCAGCTGTGAGTGAGCGCTGCATTCAGATGTGAGGATTCCTGCTTTAGTGCAAGATGGGATCTGAGTTGATAAGAACAGAAGCTGAATTCAAGGATTTAAATACCAGTGTTGATTGACACTTAGCGTATTTTCGACCCCGATATTTCTTATCACCTTCCTCTTTGAAACCCTCGATAGTTACTGTTCACCGAACACTATTTCTCCGATTTACCATCGATTTCAGCCGTCGTTTGGAGCAATACCGGTGGCGCTGAACTCGTCTTGATTAGCTCTTTCGATTGTTACCAGTTAGGCGACCTGATTCGACGCGTAGGAGGAGCACGAAGTAATCCCCGTGTTCGTGAATTTCTGCGATAGTTGACCTGAGAATTCCTTAGTTCGTTTGAGCTTTTGGATTTGAGTTCCTTGGGAAGTTCCTGTTGTGTTTGAGAAACCAGCGAAGGAGCAGATTGGAGAAGGTGGAGTTTTCCGTGCCCTGGTTAGATCTGTTGAGGTAAAATCTGAGCGTTGAGGTACGGATTGAGCTTCTGATTACAGCTTTGGCATAAGCATGTAGTGTTTTGAAGCATGAATGATGTGTTGGCGCAGTGTTGGATCCGGATCCCGTTTCCCGGGGGCGCAGCGGAAGTTTAAAAATTACCCCGAAAAATGTTCAATACATATAAATCAAATCATAAAACATACATATGATGTTTTATCGAATGTCACCTTGCTGGCATCTAGGCGCCTGGCTCCAACCAAATTCACAGGGAATCTGGCTCTTCAAATGTAGGCGGCGGTAGATCCTCCTAATCAGGTCCACGACCGGTAACACGACTCCTTCATCAGCCTGTACTAGAAGGCCTAACGAATTTGGCACAAACGGAATTTCCTCGTCGCGGTGGTCGGAACAAGTCGAACCACGAAGGCGGCGGCACACGGCAGGCGGCGGCCGATGGGTCGTGTGGGAGAGGGAGGGGCGGCGCTCAAAATGGAGGCTAGGGTTTGGAGTTCAAGTTGTTATGTTATGTTGTGATAAGTTGCCCTAGACCAAGTCTTGTATTTAAAATCATACATGGGCTTGAACCGGCCCAATGGACTTGGGTCAAGCCCAGGTCCATATGAACATTCGGTTCATTTAAATCACCGTAGCTTCATCATAATCCAATCGTCGATCAGATCGGACCGATCAACACAGTTTACAAAACTGAGTATTATGATGCAAAAACAATTTTTCAGACCACCTAGTCCAAAATTACAGTTTAGCCCCTCAACTTTGGGAAATCGCAATTTGACCCCTGTTGGCTTTTAGGAAGTCGCACTCCCTAAAATCCTCCTCCTATGCTCAACACATTGAGCTCAGTTTCCGTGCGGGAATCGTGAATCCAGTACTTGTGTGACCCTCAATGGTTCAGGGATACAGCTAGCCGTGGGCCCACAACCATTGTGGCTCCGAAATTGCAATTTCGGACTTGCCCAACGAATCATGGTAAAGCGCCTAGCAACATCGCCCCATGATCCCCTAGATATCACTGATAGTACCTGCAAGAACCAGTCGGTCATGGTTAGCATACAGTACGGTCCTTTCAACACATATATCCCGATCAGATCAACGACCATTGGTAAATCGAGAGTCGCTAGAGATCCGATAATTATGCATACATCTTGGAGATCAAATAGTGATATCACGAGTGTTACTAGGCAAACCCATTTACCTAAAACACATCCAGTACTCTGGCCAGAGATTTATACACTATTATCTCCTCAGATAGCATAGGATATCCACGTATGAAAGCGAGCGGTGAATCCTCGACAACGAAGAAGCTACCACGTGTTGGTCAACACATCTGAGTTGACTGTTGTTGTTAGCGATGTTCAGATGTTGCTAACGAGAGAGATCTGTTCCAGATGTTGAAGCTCTGCTACGTCATATTTATTAGTTAGCGCGACGTCGTTTGCTGTTGTGTGTTAGTGGACCGTAGCGAAGTCTGATTTGTGACAGCTGAGCCAGCTGTGAGTGAGCGCTGCATTCAGATGTGAGGATTCCTGCTTTAGTGCGAGATGGGATCTGAGTTGATAAGAACAGAAGCTGAATTCGAGGATTTAAATACCAGTGTTGATCGACACTTAGCGTATTTTCGACCCCGATATTTCTTATCACCTTCCTCTTTGAAACCCTCGATAGTTACTGTTCACCGAACACTATTTCTCCGATTTACCGTCGATTTCAGCCGTCGTTTGGAGCAATACTGGTGGCGCTGAACTCGTCTTGCTTAGCTCTTTCGATTGTTACCAGTTAGGCGACCTGATTCGATGCGTAGGAGGAGCACGAAGTAATCCCCGTGTTCGTGAATTTCTGCGATAGTTGACCTGAGAATTCCTTAGTTCGTTTGAGCTTTTGGATTTGAGTTCCTTGGGAAGTTCCTGTTGTGTTTGTGAAACCAGCGAAGGAGAATATTGGAGAAGGTGGAGTTTGCCGTGCCTTGGTGAGATCTGTTGAGGTAGAATCTGAGCGTTGAGGTACGAATTGAGCTTCTGATTACAGCTTTGGCATAAGCATGTAGTGTTTTGAAGCATGAATGATGTGTTGGCGCAGTGTTGGATCCGGATCCCGTTTCCCGGGGGCGCAGCGGAACTTTAAAAATTGCCCCGAAAAACGTTCAATACATATAAATCAAATCATAAAACATACATAGGATGTTTTATCGAATGTCACCTTGCTGGCGTCTAGGCGCCTGGCTCCAACCAAATTCACAGGGAATCTGGCTCTTCAAATGTAGGCGGCGGTAGATCCTCCTAATCAGGTCCATGACCGGTAACACGACTCCTTCGTCAGCCTCCTCTAGAAGGCCTGACGAATTTGGCACGAACGGAATTTCCTCGTCGCGGTGGTCGGAACAAGTCCAACCACGAAGGCGGCGGCACACGGCGGCGGCGGGCGGTGGGGCGGGGG
>KV005769.1:67349-82037 GCA_001598015.1 Dorcoceras hygrometricum
ATGAGACGAGGTACCCCGTTCACGATTTGGAATTGGCAGCGATTGTCTTTGCCTTGAAGATCTGGCATCACTACCTGTATGGTGAGGAATTTGTGGTGTACACCGACCACAAGAGTTTGCAGTACATCTTCACTCAGTCAGATCTGAATATGAGACAGCGTCGTTGGATGGAATTACTCAAGGATTTTGATTGTGAGATTCAGTATCAGCCTGGGCGAAGGAACGTAGCCGATGCTTTGAGTAAAAGCCCAGCCTACGATGCTAACAGCTTTGAGTATCTCGAGAGTCCACGAGAAGTTGGGTATTTCTGGTTGGCGATCCCAACCGGGTGATCATTATTTTGTAGTTTCTTCTATTCAGGTTGAACCACAGATTGTGATGAACATCAGAGAGGCAAAGAGGACTGATCCTTATGTGCATGAGTTGAAGATTAAGGCCCAGAATGGTCAGTCTGATGATTTTATTGTTGCTTCTGACGGATGTTTGAAATTTCGAGGGAGATTGGTGGTTCCGAACTTGATTGACTTGAAAGAGACTATTCTGAATGAAGCCCATTGCAGTCGTTATAGTGTGCATCCGGATGAGAGAAATATGTATCATGCTTTGAAGTCTCACTACTGGTGGGAAGGCATGAAGAGCATGGTTTGTGCATGAGTGTGGGTTGAGAGTTACCCCACTGTGTGATGTTGTATCTGTTTCCACTCCTGCAGGTGTGTGGTTGTTGTCTCGTGAGATTGTGGTGGATTGTGTGATTCGGTTTGACCAGAATGTGATAGTGGCAAATTTGATCTCTTTGGGATGAGAGACCTTGATTGCATCTTGGGAATGGATGTGTTGTCCAGCTATAAGGCTACTATGGATTGTTTCCATGGTGTGGTGAGATTTCGCCCCGAGACGGGAGAGAAGTGGGATTTCTATGGTGTTGATTCACCCTCGAAGATTCCACTGGTTTCCGCCATGGAGATGTTTAGTCTGATGTCCCTGGGTAACGCTGGATTCATGATTTATGCGCTCGATGTTTCCCAAGAGTCGCGTTTAGAGTTGAGAGATATCCCGATTGTCAGAGAGTTTCCAGACGTGTTTACAGACGAAATTCCTGGGTTCCCTCTGAGAAGAGAGATTGATTTCAGTATAGAGTTGGTGCCAGGGACAGCCCCGATTTCTAGAGATCCGTATCGATTGGCTCCAGCTGAGTTGAAGGAACTCAAGGAGCAGTTGAGAGATCTTCTTGAGAAAGGCTTCATCAGACCAAATATGTCGCCTTGGGGATCTCCGATTTAATTTGTGAAGAAGAAATATGGGTTATGAGGATGTTCATTGATTTTCGGCAGTTGAATAAAGCAACGATCAAGAATAAGTATCCGTTGCCGAGGATTGATGACTTGTTTGATCAGTTTCAAGGATCGGTCCTATACTCGAAGATTGACTTGCGCTTTGGTTATCATCAGTGGCGAATTAGAGACGCTAATGTAGCGAAGATAGCTTTTCTGACAAGATATGGGCATTATGAGTTTCTTGTGATGCCGTTTGGGTTGACGAATGCCCCAGCTGTTTTCATGGATTTGATGAATCGCATCTTTAGCGAGTATATCGATCGATTCGTGATTGTCTTCATAGATGACATCTTGGTGTATTTGAGGAGTTTCAGAGAGCATAAGGAGCACCTGAGACTGGTATTGCAGAAGTTGAGAGACTCGCAGTTGTATTCCAAGTTCAGTAAGTGTGAATTTTGGCTGGACAGAGTAATCTTTTTGGGTCATGTCATCTCTTCTCAAGGCATTTCTGTGGATCCTAGTAAGGTCGAAGCGGTTCTTAACTGGGAGCAACCGAGGAGTGTTTCCGAAATCCGTAGTTTCTTGGGTTTGGCCGGCTATTATAGGAGTTTTATTGAGAAGTTCTCTTCAATAGCTAGGCCGATGACTCAGCTGACCCAGAAAGATAGGAAGTTTGTTTGGACTGATGAGTGAGAGTCGAGTTTTCAGACACTTAAAGATAGGTTGACTACTGCTCCTGTATTGGCTTTACCATCTGGATCTGGAGGTTTCGTTGTTTTCTTTGATGCTTCTCTGAGTGGTTTAGGATGTGTCCTGATGCAGAACGGGTACGTGATTGCGTATGCGTCTCTACAGTTGAAGCCCCATGAGACGAGGTACCCCGTTCACGATTTGGAATTGGCAGCGATTGTCTTTGCCTTGAAGATCTGGCATCACTACCTGTATGGTGAGGAATTTGTGGTGTACACCGACCACAAGAGTTTGCAGTACATCTTCACTCAGTCAGATCTGAATATGAGACAGCGTCGTTGGATGGAATTACTCAAGGATTTTGATTGTGAGATTCAGTATCAGCCTGGGAGGATGAACTTAGTGGCTAATGCTTTGAGTAGGAAAGCCCAGTCTGCGATGCTAACATCTTTGAGTATCTCGAGAGTCCATGAGCAGTTGGGTACTTATGGTTGGCGATTTCAGCCGAGTGATCAGTACTTCATAGTTTCTTAAATTCAGGTTGAACCACAGATTGTGATTGACATCAGAGAAGCGCAAATGACTGATCCTTATATCCATGAATTGAAGATTAAGGCTCAGAATGGTCAGTCTGATATTTTACTGTTGCTTCTGATGGGTGTTTGAGATTTCGAGGAAGATTAGTGGTTCCGAACCTGATTGATTTGAAAGAGACTATTTTGAATGAAGCGCATTGTAGTCGGTACAGTGTGCACCCGGGCGAGAGAAAGATGTACCATGCTTTGAAGTCTCACTACTGGTGGGAAGGCATGAAGAGCGACATTTCTGGCTTTGTTGCTAGATGTTTGAATTGTCAGCGGGTCAAGGCCGAAAGGATGAGACCTGGTGGATTATTGCAGAGTTTAGAAGTGCCTCAGTGGAATTGGGAGCACGTCGCCATGGACTTTGTGACTCATTTAACTCGATCGGGTAGGGGATGCGATGCGATTTGGGTGGTGATTGATAGACTTTCGAAGTCAGCCCATTTCATTCCCTATGATGTGAGGTGTTCGATGAAGAATATGGCGAGATTGTACATCGACCATGTGGTTAGATTGCACGGAGTGCCGGTGTCGATAGTATCCGATAGAGATCCACGATTCACATCTCGATTCTGGAAGAGTTTGCAAACAGCTATGGGTTCGAGATTGGCAATGAGCATGGCTTATCATCCTCAGACAGATGGCCAATCTGAGAGAACCATTCTGACTTTAGAAGATATGCTGCGAGCAATTGTGATGGATTTCGATGGTGGCTGGCAGGATTCGCTATCCTTGGTTGAGTTTTCATATAACAACAGCTACCAAGTGACTATCGGGATGGCTCCATTTGAAGCGCTGTATGGTCGCAAGTGTAGATCTCCTATCTGTTGGATAGAGATCCACGATTCACATCTCGATTCTGGAAGAGTTTGCAAACAGCTATGGGTTCGAGATTGGCAATGAGCATGGCTTATCATCCTCAGACAGATGGCCAATCTGAGAGAACCATTCTGACTTTAGAAGATATGCTGCGAGCAATTGTGATGGATTTCGATGGTGGCTGGCAGGATTCGCTATCCTTGGTTGAGTTTTCATATAACAACAGCTACCAAGTGACTATCGGGATGGCTCCATTTGAAGTGTTGTATGGTTGCAAGTATAGATCTCCGATCTGTTGGGAAGAAGTTGGTGAGAAACAGCTTTCGACCCCTGAGTTTGTGCAGCATATGAGAGATCAGCTTTCGTTGATTAGATGTTGAAGCTCTGCTACGTTGTTTTGATTAGTTAGCGCGACGTCGTTTTCTGTTGTGTGTTAGTGGAGCGTAGCAAAGTCTGATTTGTGACAGCTGAGCCAACTGTGAGTGAGCGTTGGATTCAGATGTGAGGATTCCTGCTTTAGTGCAAGATGAGATCTGAGTTGATAAGAACAGAAGCTGAATTCGAGGATTTAAATACCAGTGTTGATCGACACTTAGCTTATTTTCGACCCCGATATTTCTTATCACCTTCCTCTTTGAAACCCTCGATAGTTACTGTTCACCGAACACTATTTTTCCGATTTATCGTCGATTTCAGCCGTCGTTTGGAGCAAGACCGGTGGTGCTGAACTCATCTTGCTTAGATCTTTTGATTGTTACCAGTTAGGCGACCTGATTCGACGCGTAGGAGGAGCACGAAGTAATCCCCGTGTTCATGAATTTCTGCGACAGTTGACCTGAGAATTCCTTAGTTCGTTTGATCTTCTGGATTTGAGTTCCTTGGGTAGTTCCTGTTGTGTTTGCGAAACCACCGAAGGAGCAGATTGGAGAAGGTGGAGTTTGTCGTGCCCTGGTGAGATCTGTTGAGGTAGAATCTGAGCGTTGAGGTACGAATTGAGCTTCTGATTACAGCTTTGGCATAAGCATGTAGTGTTTTGAAGCATGAATGATGCTCTGTGGAATCTGTTTTCGGAGTATTGTGTTTTACGTGAACAGATGTGGCTTATACCTGAATTTATGTGTTCTGTTTACGTGGATTATGCATGATGAAATCAGATTTAAATTTCTTGGCATAAATGCATACATATTGAGCCTATTGATTGATTGAGAATCCGAGAAAGAGCCACGTTGTGATTGGTAGACAGATGTGTCGTGCTTGAAAGGTCCAACGCTATTATCGGAGTGGTGAACGACTGATTGGTCGTGTCTGAATACCACCGAGCTGTGATGGATAATTGAGTGGCCAGACCTGAATATCACGGACCGATGATTTCCACCGGCTGATTGGTTGTGTGTGGTATAGAGGCTCGCCTTTGATTTTCCAGCTGACTCGTTGGCCTAGATTGACCGATTCTTTGACAGCCCTCATGCATTCATGTTTTGAGATATTGCATGTTTATGAGTAGCTATTGTCTTAGTGCTCTTCGTACTGATGTTTGACCTCGTATTCCTTTTCCTACTTTTGTATTCTTGGGTCTGTGTTTCCCATTTCAGGAGCTACAGATAATCTGGCTGGGCAGAGTGGAGTTTCAGCTAGTAATCCCCGTTTGGTTGAGCCCAGTGAATCTATATTATGTATTGAACCAGGGGATGCCCTGAGTTTTATGTATTTTGGGGATCTGTATTCGAGTTTATTTGATTATCTGTCTGTTGTTTGGATTTTGAGTAAATCCTATTTTGAGTATGAATATTTTGAATGATGTTTTTATTGTTCAAGCCCAAACATTTGAAGAAAATTTTAAGCCTTGTTTTTATGCTTCCGCGATTATGTACTTTAATCTTTGTCGTTTAGCACGGGGCCTGACAAAGGACATGGGCACCGATCAGACCCATGCCCTTATCACAGTGAACCGAGGAAGGCTACAAGAGAAACAACAAAGGGGTAAAGGCAAATGGAGAGGTAGGAGCAAGAGCAGGGGCAGATCCACTGATGGAAGAAAACCTTCGTATAAATGCCATCACTGTGGAATAGAAGGGCATATGAAAAAGAACTGCTATAAATGGCGAGAAGAACAAGGGTGGAGAAACTCTAGTCACTATTTCTGGAGATGTAGCTTTCTGTTCAACCCATGATGAGACATGACATCACATCTCAAGTGAAGACACGGAATGGGTGGTAGAAATTGCAGCATCCTACCACGTGACTCCGCACAAAGACTATTTCATTACCTACAAATACGGTCACTTTGGAGCAGTGAAGATGGGAAACACCAGTTCCTCTGAGATTGTAGAAATTGGTGACGTTCAGATAAAGACAAGATCCGGGAGTACAAACTTTGAAGGATGTCCCATGTGCCAGATCTTCGACTGAATCTACTTTCAGGAATAGCTCTTGACAAACAGGGCTATGATAATCATTTTAGCAAAGACACGTGGAAGTTGTCAGAGGCGCTATGATAGTCACTCGAGGACATATTTGTGGTACACTGTACAAGACTCACGTGAAGATATGTACAGACACCCTCAACGTAGCTGAGAAGGAGGGTTCTCAAACTTTGTGGCAGTAGAGACTCGACCACATGAGTGAGAAAGGATTATCTACCTAATAAAGAAGGAGCTTATCACCGTTGACAAAGATGATGCGCTGGATCCTTGCAATCATTGTCTATTTGGTAAACAACACATAATCTCCTTTAGTCAACGAGAAGATCAGAGTTGCTCAGTATGGTACACTCTGATGTTTGTGGTTCCCTGGAGGTTGAAGCATTAGGCGGAAACAGATTTTTTTGACGTTCATTGATGATGCTTCTCGAAAGGTGTGGGTCTATTTCCTGAAGACAAATGACTAGGTATTTGAATGCTTCAAAATGTTTCATGTCATATTAGAATGTGAAACTGGGAATAAATTGAAGTGTGTCCGATCAGTAATGGAGGCGAATACACTTCCAAGGTGTTCGATGCGTATTGCAAAACATACGGTATTCGACATGACATGACGGTCCCACGCACCGCTCAGCACAACGGTGTAACAGAAAGAATGAACCGGACAATTGTCAGGCCCCATGCGAAGTAACAAAGATTAATAGCACAATTAAGTACATAAATGCGGAAGCATAAAAATAGGGCTAAAAATTTTCAAAATAGAGTTGGGCCTGAACCAAATCGTATCTTCAAAAATAGTCATAATCAAAATACAAGTTTAAATCTAAACTCATACAACAACAGGTAATTTCAAATAAAAATTCAGATACAGATCACAATACATAAAAACGCAGGGAATCCACTAGTTCAATACATAATAAAATAATAACTGGGACTCAAGGAAATGGGGATCGACCAGCTGGGGTTCCAGTCTGTCCAACTTGTTTACCTGAAGATCCTGCAACTGGGCACACAGACCCAACAACACAAAGCAGGAAAAGAAATACGAGGTCAAGCCTCAGTACGAAGAGCTATCTAAAAACAGCAAATCATGCAACATGATATATCTCAAGTTATGAAATGCATGAGGCTGTCAAAAATCGGTCAATCAAGGCATGCTAATCAGCTGGCAGTAAACTCAATCGAGCCTCTATACCCGCACAGTGTATGAACTTGGGAAATCATCGGTCCGTGATCATAAGGCCCGTCAGCCATCACAGCTCGGTGGTTTTCAGACACAACCAATCAGTCGATCACCACTCCGATGATAGAGTTGGACCTTTCAGGCACGACACATCTGTCTGCCGATCGCAAAGTGGTTCTATCTCATGTTCTCAATCGATTACTCAGGCTCAATATGTATGCATGAATGCCATTCAATAATCAGTTATCAATGCATACAATATCAATACGTGAAAACAGAACATCAATAAACCACGCAAGGTAACATCTGCTCATGTAAACACAGCATCATCTCAAACAGATCTCAATAACAAGAAATATAGGCATGATCATGCTCATAGCTGTTTACAACAGCTCAACCTGTACCTCGAATTCTCAAATTCTACCTCATGAGATCCTACTTAGGCACGTAAATTCCAGCCTACACAAACAGCTTCCTCCACTGGTCACGTCCAACACAGCAGGGACTTCCCTGGAGCTCAAATCTGTTAAAGCATCTCATAAATCAGCTCATTTCTGAACTTATATACACTACTGCCTACGGTCAGAACTCAACTCTAGTTCTACAAGTCTACGCAGGCTCAAACAGCTGAAACTAAGCTTAAAGTAGCCGAAATCACTTACCCAGAAGCTCACATGGGCAGGAGATTGCTCTACTCAGCTGTCGCGAGAACACGCAAACTCCCAGCTTCTTCGCGCTTCTCCTCTAACGTCAATTCAAGCCACTTAACTGGTATCAATCGAAAGAGCTACTCAAGACGAGCTCAACGCCACCAGTCTCGCTCCAAACAACGGCGGAAATCGACGGCAATTTACCGGAGAAGGGTTCGAATGAACAGTAGTCTCTCGCTACACACTCGCTGCTGAGTTGACTAGCGTTGACATCTGATTATTTCACTGCTGAATGTCAACGTCTGCATGCTTATGAAACTCACTGCTGTCTTCTTCGCTAATCAAAAAAGCTGTCGTTCCAACTAATCCTAAGGACGAAGTATCAGCACCCTCTACTGAAAACACGATAGGCAACATCTGAACGCCCGCAAATCCTCACGCAAAGGCGCTGCTGGCCTAACTTCTTCCCAGCGATGATCCTCACATCTGGAATACTACTGGAATGATTTCCCGATAGGAAAATGCAACTCGCAGCTGATGAACTCTCCGCTAAATCTGAACACCCAGAAATCACGATTTTCGTGACCAATCTTAATTCAAAAGCTGATTAGCCACTAAATCTTACTTAACAGATTTCTAGTCCTCACACTCTCCCCCACTAGAAATAGATTTCGTCATCGAAATCAGTTAAGTCATCAAATCAAAATCACAATTGCAAGATAGCATATTCACGACACAGTATACTAGACACCATTCCTAATATACACATGCCACACTGCCCAGTACAACTCAATACTAAGCAGAATCCCAATTCAGCAGCAAATCACTTAAACCACAAAATCAATCAAGCTAGAAGTTACCTGAAACGCTGTTGTCATAGCTCAAACAGATGAGGCCACTCTTGTCTCATCTTTTCTTCAACTTTCCAGGTAGCTTCTTCACGTCCATGCTTGCTCAATTGGACCATCACCAACGGTATAACCTTATTCCTCAGCTGCTTCTCCTTCTTGTCCAGAATCTGCATTGGATATTCAACGTAGCTTAGGGTTTGGTCCAGCTCTACTTCATCAGTCCTCAGCACATGGGATGGATCTGGCTCATATTTTCTCAACATCGACACATGAAACACATCATGCATCGCTGCTACTCATCAGAAAGCTTCAGTCTATAAGCCAACTGTCCAATCCGCTCAACAATCTCAAAGGGACCAACAAATCTAGGAGCTAACTTACCCTTAAATCTGAATCTCATAACACTCTTGAAAGGAGAAATCTTAAGGAATACACGATCGCCAACCTCAAATTCTAACTGTCTGCGTCGCTTATTAGCATAGCTAGCATAACGGTCCTGTGCAGCTTTCATCCTACCCCGAATCAAATCAATCTGATTTTTCATATGATGCACAAACTCAGGAGTAGAAAGCTGTCCTTCACCAACTTCCTCCCTAACCAGATCGGAGATCTGCACTTGCGACCATACAACTCTTCGAATGGTGCCGTTCCAATAGTCACTCGGTAGCTGTTGTTATAAGAAAACTCAACTAAAGACAAAGCATCCTGCCAGCCACCACTGAAATCCATCACAACTGCACGCAGCATATCCTCTAAAGTCTGAATGGTCCTCTCAGATTGGCCATCTGTCTGGGGTTGATAAGCTGTACTCATAGCCAATCTCGAACCCATTGCTGCTTGCAAACTCTTCCAAAATCGAGAGGTGAATCTCGGATCTCTGTCTGACACTATCGAAACAGACACTCCATGCAGAGTCTATCAATCATACCCAAATCGCATCACATACCCCCTACTCGATCGAGGTAAATGCGTCACAAAATCCATGGCGATGTTCTCCCAATTCCATTGGGGCACTTCTAAGCTCTGTAACAATCCACCAGGTCTCATTCTCTCAGCCTTGACCTGCTGGAAATTCAAACATCGAGCAACTAAAACCAGAAATGTCGCTCTTCATGCCTTCCCACCAGTAGTGAGATTTCAAAGCATGATACATCTTCTTCTCCCTTGGATGCACGCTATAACGACAGCAATGCGCTTCATTCAGAATAGTTTCCTTCAAATCAATCAAGTTCGGAACCACCAATATTACTCTGAATCTCAAACATCCATCAGAATCAACAGAGAAATCTTCATACAGACCATTCTTGGCCTTAATCTTCAACTCATGGATATACGGATCAGTCCTCTGCGCCTCTATGATGTCAATCACAATCTGTGGTTCGACTTGAATCAAAGAAACTATGAAGTACTGATCACTCGACTGGAATCGCCAACCAGGAGTACTCAACTGCTCGTGGACTTTCGAGATACTCAAGGATGTCAGCATCGCAGGCTGGGCTTTTCTACTCAAAGCATCGGCTACCATATTCATCCGCCCAGGCTGATACTGTATCTCGCAATCAAAATCCTTATGAAACTCCATCCAACGACGTTGCCTCATGTTCAAATCCGACTGGGTGAAGATATACTTCAAACTCTTGTGGTCGGTGTACACCACAAACTCCTCACCATACAGATAATGTCGCCATATTTTCAAGGCAAACATAATCGCAGCCAACTCAAGATCATGAACAGGGTATCTCATCTCATGAGGCTTCAACTGTCGAGACGCATATGCAATCACGTACCCGTTCTGCATCAAAACACATCCTAAACCACTCAGAGAAGCATCGGAGCACACCACAAAACCTCCAGAACCCGAAGGCAAGGCCAAAACAGGAGCAGTAGTCAACTTCTCCTTCAACATCTGAAAACTCGACTCACACTCATCAGTCCAAACAAACTTCCGATCCTTCTGGGTCAACTGATTCATCGGCCTGAATATCGAAGAGAACTTCTCAATGAAACGCCTATAGTAGCCAGCCAACTCCCAGTTAAGAACTGCTTCGACCTTACTAGGATCCACAGAAATTTCTTGAGCTGAAATCACATGACCCAAGAAGATAACCCTGTCCAGCCAGAATTCACACTTGCTGAACTTGGCATAGAATTGTGAGTCTCTCAGTCTCTGCAACACTAGCCCCAAGTTCTCTTTATGCTCTCTGAAACTCCTCGAATACACCAAGATGTTGTCTATGAAGACAATCACGAATCGATCAATGTACTCGCTAAAGACGCGATTCATCAATTTCATGAACACAGCAGGAGAATTCGTCAATCCAAACGACATCACAAGAAACTCATAATGCCCATATCTCGTTCGGAAAGCTGTCTTTGCTACATCAGCGTCTCTAATCCGCAATTGATGATAGCCAGATCTGTTGGCGACAATGGCGGATCCGGATCCCGTTTCCCGGGGGCGCAGCGGAAGTTTAAAATTTTTGGCCCCGAGATACGTTCAATACATAGAATTCAATCAATAAACCATTCATAGGGTGTTTATCGATTGTTACCTTGCTGGCGTCTAGGCGCCTGGCTCCGACCAGTTTCACGAGGAGACCGGCACTTCAAACGGTAGGCGGCGGTAGATCGTCAATCAGGTCCACGACCGGAACCAAGACACCTTTGTCAGCCTGCACTAGTAGGCCTGACGAATTTAGCACGGACGGAAACTCCTCAGCGCGGTGGCACGAGGCGGCGCAAGGCGGCGGCCGATTGGGGCTTGTGGGAGAGGAGGGAGGCGGCTAGGTAGACTAGGGTTTAGTGAATGAATTAATTATTTTCTAGCCCTAGACCAACTCCTTTAATTAAAGATGGTACATGGGCTTGAACCGACCCAATGGACTTGGGTCAAACCCAGGTCCATATGAACATCCGGTTCATTTAATTCGCTATGGTTTCATCATAATCCCGATCGATGATCAGATCAAACCGATCGAATCAGTTTCCAAAACTTGTGACTCCGAAATCACAATTTCGGACTTGCCCATCGGATCATGGTAAAGCGCCTAGCAACATCGCCCCATGATCCCCTAGGTATCACTGATAGAGCCTGCAAGAACCAGTTGGTCGTGGTTAGCGTACAGTACGGTCCTTTCTACACATATATCCCGATCAAATCAACGATCATTGGTAAATCGAGAGTCGCTATAGATCCGATAACTATGCATACATCTTGGAGAGCAAATAGTGACATCACGAGTGTTACTAGGCAAACCCATTTACCTAAAACACATCCAGTACTCTGGCCAGAGATTTATCACACTATTGTCTCCTCATATAACATAGGATATCCACGCATGAGAGCGAGCGGTGAATCCTCGACAACGAAGCATTGACTCCTACATGCATCGGGACCTCACCCAATCCCGCCACCTAATAACCCCAAGTGAGTCGGTAAACGAGTCAAAGTGAGGCGCCTATCATGTAGAGTCTCAATGACGTTTCGAGTAGTGTGGACAAATCAGTACAACCAAGACCTCGGACTTATCCACTCGACAAATGGTAACCACTTGGAAAAGTCCGAACGAGGATAGTTCGATAGATCACCAGGTCACTATCCATCTGCATGCTCAGAACATCACAATGTTCCCTATCAATGAAACATGGTACTTCACATCGCAGATGCTAGTCTCAAGCTCTGGCGGCCTTATCCTCATTTTGACGGCCCAATCGACTAGGAACGAGTTCAGAATGCATATTGACTATTAGGTGTGTTTCATGATAGCCATCATATCAAATATCACATCTAACATACACTATGGTGCATTCTAGGTCTTTATCCAACACAATTGTTAACATTATATAACATAATGAAAATAAAGAATGCCATAAATAAATGCGTATTTCATAAATAATGATTGTCATATACAAGAGTCTATAAAACCCACACGCCACAAGTTGGGTAGTTGGGCATCTACTCTAACAATCTCCCACTTGCCCTATAGCCAACTACTCATCAGACGCAGTCCCATTGTTTCGTGATATTTTCAAACAACGGTCCTGGAAAGGGCTTCGTAAGTGGATCAACAACGTTGTCCGTAGAGGCGACTCTCTCAACTGCTATGTCACCTCTAGCCACAATATCCCGGATTATGTGGTATTTCCTCAGTATATGTTTGGATCTTTGGTGAGACCTAGGCTCCTTTGCTTGCGCAACGGCACCCGTGTTGTCGCAGTACACCGGGACTGGACCAACTCCATCAGGATTGACGCCCAACTCTTGGACGAAATTCCTTATCCAAACCGCCTCCTTAGCAGCAGCTGATGCTGCGATGTACTCAGCCTCAGTGGTTGAATCCGCGATGGCGTCTTGCTTGGAACTCTTACAAGAGACAGCACCACCATTGAGCATGAATACAAATCCAGAGGTAGACTTCGAATCATCCACGTCACATTGGAAGCTAGAATCAGTGTAGCCTTCCAATTTCAGCTCACCACCCCCATAGACCATGAACATATTCTTAGTCCTTCGCAAGTACTTAAGAATATCCTTCACAGCCTTCCAATGCAATTGGCCGGGGTTGGCCTGGTAGCGGCTCATGATTCGAGGATCTCAGATTTTGTGACGCCCGAACCCACGTGAATCACGATTTGGGGTGAATAAAAATTTTTCGAATAAAAGAAGGGCTAAAAGATAATTCGCTATAGGCTGTATCTCCTATAACTTGAAAGAAAACTCGAAACACAAACCAGACACAGACAATTTACACTACTGTGGCGCCAACTGCTGGAAACAATGATTGCGGAAAACAAGTCTTATATATATATTGGAATTGCGATTACAACAATTGTCATTCTATATGTATATACAAAAGTTGTAACTGATCTAATACAGATCCTACAAAAGATAGAATAACATGAGTCTAGACACGGATTACGTTGGCCCCTTGATAAACACAACCACCCAGCTGCTGGTTCAACTTTCACCTGCTGTTCTTCTATCAGTTGTCGCACCTGGACCATTTTAAAAGCTAGTGAGCCTAAGGGCTCAGCAAGTAAAACCTGGGTATTAACAATTCAAATATACAGGTGGACATCTTTTAATACATATGCTAAGGAACTCCAATGAACAATATCATTTTCGTAAACAGTTCAATATACATTTCAATGGCAGAAACAGGGGATGATAGCCCAGCTTCTCATTGTTAACAATTTCAATATCATTTTCAGTTGGTTATGGCATATAAGCTCCTCATGGTCAAATTTGCACTTTGATCAAAATGACTTCCGATATCAGTTTCAGCATATAGCTCGTATGAAAGGGCAATCGACATTTAGACAACTGCTCACCCTTCTTCAATGGGTGACCGTCAACTATCTATGCCATAATCTAAAATAGCTTTTGTTCCTTAACAATTCTTTCTTTAAACATTCCTTGAAATTTCTGTAAATCATCGGGTTCCATCATTTTAAACATTTGCTTCCCATTTTAAAACTTTTTTGAGAATCGAATTCAACCTCTGGGAACTTATCGTTAAAATGGAACTGGTCGAAATAAAACCAGTCGCAAGGAATAGGAAACCAGTCGCAAGGTCTTTTAAACCAATGTAAAGTGAAACGACGTCGTTAGCGCATAAACCAGTCGCAATGAACAGTGCAACCAGTCGCAAGATAATAAAACGCTAACATACAGAACCAGTCGCAACTTGGAATATATGAATTAAGTGAAACGATGTCGTAGCGTGTCAACCAGTCGCAGGAATAATAAAATAAATATTGCAACTGCTAAATTCTAACAAAGGAATTGCAACTGCTGAATTAGTTCAATAGGAATGCACCTGCTGGTGTTAACAAAGAAATACACCTGCTGGTTTTAGCAAAAGAAATGCACCTGCTGGTGAACAGTGCACCAACTGGAATTTGCGAAAGAAATACAACGACTGAAATATTTCTATAGGAATGCACCTGCTGATGAACAGTGCATCTGCTGATTTTATGAAAACAACGCAACTGCTGAATTCTAACAAAAGAATTGCAGCTGCTGAATTTACGATAACAATGCAGCTGCTGATCTTCAACAAAGAAGTGCAACTGCTGATTTTAACATAAAAGATGCACCTGCTGATGAACAGTGCATCTGCTGAAATTTACGAAAGACACTTGTTATATCGAAACATGATCGCGCTACCAGCCGTCGCCTATAAACCAGACTTTATACTAATTCAACTAGCAACTACTG
>KV005770.1:1569-27378 GCA_001598015.1 Dorcoceras hygrometricum
TCACGGCGAGTGGCTCACTACCACACTGTGAACACACCCGTGGCCAATGTATGTCCTCGATGATTCTTGGAGCTATGTTTGAGTTCCTTAGCTCCCTTGTGGGTCGAGCTTTTCTTTGTTCCTTGGCGTCTCATGCATAGCACCTGCATTTTATTCCTTGCTGTTATTTCTGTTGTATTATTGCTCTCCGTACTGGGGTTTGACCCCATGTCCCTCCGGGGCTTGGTTTGTTTCTTTGTTGCGTTTTTTCAGGAAACCCAGGTTCTACAGCTGGTCGTGGTTTCAACTGCCCCATGAGGTGGCTAGTGTGTCCCAGTAGCATATAGCATATATATATATATATGTATCAGTTAGCCAGGGGGATGCCCTGCGCTTTGTTGTTGTACCCGTAGGGGAATATGATACATGTTTGAATTATGTATGCTTTATTGTTGATTGTTTATGATTTGAGAAACTTATTTTAAGTATCGTTGTATTTTAAATTATATGTTTAAAACCGTCGGGCCTAAAAGCGAAAATTTTACCCACTTTTTGTAGCTTCCGCATGTGTTTATCTGTTGTGAGCACGAGGCCTGACAGAAATGATTTATTAGACCAAGTACGTCCCCTTGGGGAGCCCCTGTTCTTTTTGTTAAGAAGAAATATGGAAGTCTGAGATTGTGTATAGATTATAGGGAGCTGAATAAGTTGACCATTAAGAATAAATATCCCCTTCCTAGAATAGAGGATCTTTTTGACCAGTTGAAAGGATCAGTAGTCTTTTCTAAGATTGATTTGAGGTCTGGTTACCACCAGTTAAAGGTTAAGGCATCAGATGTCTATAAGACAGCCTTCAAAACTCGTTATGGTCACTATGAGTTCTTAGTAATGCCTTTTGGACTTACGAATGCTCCATCAGCTTTCATGAATTTAATGAATAGAGTTTTCCAACCATTTTTGGACCAATTTGTAGTTGTGTTCATAGATGATATCTTAGTGTATTCTAAGACCAGATTTGAGCATGTCGACCATTTGAGGACTATGCTTCGAGTTTTGAAGAATAAGCAATTGTTTGCTAAATTTAGCAAGTGTGATTTCTGGTTGGAGAAAGTAGCATTCTTAGGACATATTGTCAGGCCTCGTGCTCACAACAGAGTAAAATTACACAAACACAAGCGGAAGCTACTAAAAAGCGGGTAAAATTTTTGTTTTTGGCCTGACGGTTTAAAACAATATAATTTAAAATACAACAATTCAAAATAGATATCCCAGTTTAACAAAACCACCAAAAAAGGCTACAAGCCCACGACAAACAATATAGCAACAACATGTATCAGATACCTGGTAACAACCACAACCGAATATAACAGACTACAACAAAAGCACAGGGCATCCCCTAGCTAACTGTACTGATACATATAAATATGCTATATGCTACTGGGATACTCTAACCACCTCCTGGGACACCTCTAGCAGGGCCAGTACCACGACCAGCTGAATAACCTGGGAAACCTGAACAACACAACAGGCAAACAAACAAACCAAGCCCCAGAGGGACATGGGGTCAAACCCCAGTACGGAAAACAACTATAAAACTAGCAGTAAACAGCAAGAATAAAATACAGATGCTATGCATGAGACACAGAACGAATGCTGAAGGCTACAACCGGAGAGGAGCCAAGGAACTCAAACATAGCTCCATATAATCTGCAACAAACGGTGGCCACGGGGTGTGTTCAAAGTATGGTAATGAGCCACTCGCCTTGACACTACACCCGAATACCAGATGCATCAAACAACTCAACATGCCGTTGCCTCGCCCATGAACTGTGGTAGTTAGCCACTCGGCGCATGGTGGCTAACAGATCCCAGCAGGGAGATGAGAGTGCGGTATCGCCGCTCGCCCTCGCATCCTGGTAAGAAAACAACAGCACAACAACGAAACAATGGCTGCAAAAGCTGAAATGAGATAATATGCCGATGAGTGTATGAACTCAGCTAAACAGCAAGCATATAACATATGCACAACAACACATACACACGGCTGCACAAAATAGCAATTACACCAGGCAATTATACACGGCATAACTCTCGGCTAGCACTACAAACAGGGCAGAACAATTCAGCAACCAGCCATTTTATCCAAGCCATAAACACGCTGATTTTACAAGCTCAAATCCGTACCTGATTCGGTGCAACAATTACCACAATTCAAGCCTCAAGAAATCTAAATCCAACCTGCTAAAACCACACGCAAGATTTCATGGAAACACAACCAAAACTCACGGCCAAACACAACAACTCACGGCCAGAATTTTATACGCTCAAACCAGCAGCTAATCTCAACAATACAACTTCACAGTGAGCTTAAAAGGAACAAGATTCCCAAGCTAATTCGAAAAGCTACCTGAACAGTGAATTCACGGCCGAAAATACAGCAACTTCGTGCTTCTGTTCCAGCCAACGACAGCCTCCAAAAGTGGTATGAAATGAAAGATCTTTTCGAGAGGAGTCTAACGCTACCTCGAACGTGAAAAACGGTGGCCGGAAACGATGGAAATTCGCCGGATAAGCTCACGGTAAACAATACCCGAGGGTTTGAGCGAAGAAGGAAAGTTGGGAGAAAAATCGCTAAGTATGGGATCTGATCCAATAATTGAAGGCAAAAACTTCTAATATAAATACACGCATGAAATCTGGTTAATTATGCACCGACAGAAACATATCTCACAAGCCATCGCTCGCTCCAAAACCACGAAGAAATCTGAAGGCCAAAAACGCTAAACGCTACATTGCTTAAAAGCCAAAACAACGGAGGAATCTGAAAACTAAAAACGCTGAAAGCTGGAAATAGCGCTAACGCTAAAACGATGCTGCACTCCACGGTGAAATCTGAAATGCTAATACCAAACGCTGGTGAAATCTGAAAACTACAAGCGCTAAAAGCTGATCGCTGAAATCTGGTCACTCGAACGCTAACTCGCAAAACAGATCTCTCCCGCCAGCGTTCACCAAAACGACTCCGTAGCAACTTATTTAAACGACATCGTTTTACACTCAACACAAAACACGTGGGGCAGATCTCTATACACAAGCGCAATAGATCTCACCTAACTATGCAACATCCAGACCTCACGAAAACGACGGCGTATTGATCCCTCTCGCTACAAAATGCGCCGCAACACCAAGCGTCCAGATTTCACCACTCGCTGAATAGATTTCACAAAAACCGAGCAGATTTCACCAACAATTCAGATTTCTCACCAAATCAGATTTCAACTCGAAAATTCCAAAATTTCCAGAATTGCTCTAAAAGTGATTTCCGACCCGAAAATGCAAACGAAACCTCCAAAAAGAATTCCGAACACCCAGAATTCCTCAAAACCGATTAATCCATCAGTTAATATTTATTACAATTTTAGGTCTCACATTTCTCCCCCACTAAAAAGGATTTCGTCCTCGAAATCAAACGACAATTTTGAAATACAACTCAACAACGGGTTAACAAAACAGAAATTCGCCTAACACATGGCCAAGAGTTCAAGATAACTGAGCAAGCAAATAACAACAACTAGGAAAGAATTACAACCAAAGCTACAACTACTGGAAATCTAGCATAACAGCTACTCAAACAGATGCGGCCTCTCGTGCTGCATCTTTTCCTCCAGCTCCCAAGTAGCTTCTTCCTGCCATGCTTGCTCCATTGCACCATCACCAACGGAATGGTCTTGTTCCTCAATTATTTCTCTTTTCTATCAAGGATCTGCAAGGGATATTCCTGATAACTCAACGTCTGATCTAGCTCAACCTCGTCAGTTCTCAGCACATCTAGCATAACAGCTACTCAAACCAGATACGCGGCCTCTCGTGCCTGCATCTTTTACTCCAGCTCCCAAGTAGCTTCTTCCTGCCATGCTTGCTCCATTGCACCATCACCAACGGAATGGTCTTGTTCCTCAATTATTTCTCTTTTCTATCAAGGATCTGCAAGGGATATTCCTGATAACTCAACGTCTGATCTAGCTCAACCTCGTCAGTTCTCAGCACATGAGACAGATCTGGCTCATACTTCCTCAACATGAAAACATGAAAGACGTCATGTAGAGAAGATAATTCCGGAGGCAACGACAGCCGATACGCTAACGGGCCAATCCTCTCAACGATCTCATACGGTCCGACGTAACGAGGGGCTAACTTTCCCTTGTGTCCAAAGCGCATAACACTGCCAAACGGAGAAACTTTGAGAAATACCTGATCACCAACCTGAAATTCTAGAGGTCGACGCCTCTTATTCGCATAACTGGCTTGGAAATCCTGGGCAGCTTTCATCCGCTGTCTAATTAGATCAACATGATCCTTCATTTGCTGCACAAAGTCTGAGGCAGATAGCTGCTTCTCCCCCACTTCTTCCCAACATACCGGCGATCTGCACTTCCTGCCATACAAAGCCTCAAACGGTGCCATGCCAATCGTCACCTGATAGCTGTTATTATAATAAAACTCCACTAAAGACAACGCGTCTTGCCAGCTACCACCAAAATCCATCACAACAGCTCGTAACATATCCTCCAGCGTCTGTATAGTTCGCTCAGATTGGCCATCTGTTTGGGGATGATATGCTGTACTCATCGCCAATCTGGTACCCAAAGCTGATTGCAAACTCTTCCAAAACCTGGAAGTAAACCTTGGATCTCGGTCGGAGACGATCGAAACAGGCACACCATGCAGTCTAACCACGAAATCCACGTACAGTTTCGCCATTTTCTTCAGAGAAAAGGTCATACCGTAGGGAATAAAATGTGCAGACTTCGACAATCGGTCGATAACCACCCAAATAGCATCGCATCCTCTGTTGGAACGAGGCAGATGCGTCACGAAATCCATCGCTATGTGCTCCCAATTCCATTGGGGCACTTCCAAACTCTGCAACAGACCACCAGGTCTCATCCTTTCGGCCTTAACCATCTGACAGTTCAAACAACGAGCAACGAATCCAGCAACGTCGCTCTTTAGTCCAGCCCACCAAAAGTGCGGCTTTAACGCATGGTACATCTTCCGTGCACCAGGATGAACACTATGTCTGCTGCAGTGTGCTTTCCGAAGGATCTCCTCCTTCAAATCAATGAGGTTAGGCACAACCAGCCTGCCACGAAACCTCAAGCAACCATCAGAAGAAACAGAATAATCTTCAAGTTCTCCAGCCCTGACCTTTAACTTCAACTCGTGAATGGAAGGATCAGTCCTTTGAGCTGCTCGAATAGTAGAAACTATTTGTGGCTCAACTTGGAAAGAAGAAACCACAACACAATCCTCAGTCGGGTAGAATCTCCAACCAGTAGTGTTAAGATGCTCATGATCCTTAGAGATATACAATGAAGCAAGCATCTCACAAGCCTTCCTGCTCAAAGCATCAGCCACTACGTTCGATTTCCCAGGCTGATACTTGATCTCGCAATCAAAGTCCTTTAGCAGCTCCATCCAACGACGTTGTCTCATATTCAAGTCAGGCTGCAAAAACAGATACTGCAAACTTTTGTGGTCCGAGTACACCACAAATTGCTCGCCATACAGGTAATGACGCCAGATCTTCAGTGCAAAAACCACCGCTGCAAGCTCCAAATCATGGACTGGATAACGAGTCTCATGCGATTTCAACTGCCACGAGGCATACGCAATGACTCGACCATTCTGCATCAAAACACAGTCCAATCCATTGAGCGAAGCATCAGAACAAACAACGAATCCACCTGATTCGGACGACAGAGCCAACACAGGTGCAGTAGTCAGTTTCTCCTTGAGCAATTGAAACGCATTCTCACATTGCTCAGTCCATACAAACCGTTTGTCCTTCTGTGTCATTTGAGTCATCGGCTTTGCTATGCTAGAAAATCCTTCAATGAAACGACGATAATAACCAGCCAGACCCAAGAAACTGCGAATCTCTGACACATTCCTGGGACGCTCCCAGTTCAGAACAGCATCAACCTTACTGGACCCACAGAAATCCCCTCGGCTGAAATAACATGACCCAAGAAAATTACGCGATCCAGCCAAAACTCGCACTTGGAGAATTTAGCATACAGTTGCTGGTCTCGTAACGTCTGAAGGACAATTCTCAGGTGCTCCTCATGCTCCAAAGGAGTCTTAGAATATACCAAGATGTCGTCAATGAACACTATCACAAACTGATCTATGAACTCTCTGAAGACCCGGTTCATCAGATCCATAAAGACTGTAGGCGCGTTAGTCAACCCAAACGGCATAACCAAGACTCCAAAATGTTCGTACCTTGTACGAAAAGCAGTCTTTGCGACATCTTGATCCCTTACTCTCAGCTGATGGTACCCGGGACGCAATTCAATCTTCGAATACACCGCAGAACCTTGCAGCTGATCAAAACAGATCATCGATCCTGGGTAAAGTGTACTTGTTACTTGACAGTCGCTTTATTCAACTGGCGGAAATCAATGCACATCCGCATTGAGCCATCCTTCTTCTTCACAAACAAAATGGGCGCTCCCCATGGCGACATGCTAGGTCGCATGCTCCAAAGGAGTCTTAGAATATACCAAGATGTCGTCAATGAACACTATCACAAACTGATCTATGAACTCTCTGAAGACCCGGTTCATCAGATCCATAAAGACTGTAGGCGCGTTAGTCAACCCAAACGGCATAACCAAGACTCAAAATGTTCGTACCTTGTACGAAAAGCAGTCTTTGCGACATCTTGATCCCTTACTCTCAGCTGATGGTACCCGGAACGCAATTCAATCTTCGAATACACCGCAGAACCTTGCAGCTGATCAAACAGATCATCGATCCTGGGTAAAGTGTACTTGTTCTTGACAGTCGCTTTATTCAACTGGCGGAAATCAATGCACATCCGCATTGAGCCATCCTTCTTCTTCACAAACAAAATGGGCGCTCCCCATGGCGACATGCTAGGTCGGATAAAACCTTTCTCCAGCAAATCATCCAACTGCACCTTGAGTTCTCTCAACTCCGCAGGCGCCAAAATATACGGGGCACGAGAAATCGGAGTTGTGCCAGGCACCAGCTCAATGCTGAAGTCAATCTCCCTCTTTGGAGGAAAACCAGGAATCTCCTCCGGGAACACATCGGGAAAATGTCGCGCCACGGGAACGTCACTAAGCTGCACACGAGAAGAAGAAGACGCATCCAAAGCGTAGATCATGAAACCAGCATTCCCTAAGGACAACAAACTGAACATCTCCATCGCTGAGACTAACGAGATCTTCGATCAAAAATCCTGGCCATAGAAGTCCCACTTCTCGCCAGACAAAGGCCTAAAACGAAAATTCCCATGGAATCAATCCACGGAGGCCCTATAGTTGGACAACACGTCCATCCCAACAATACAGTCGAAATCCCACAACATCAGACGGATCAAATTTGCCACCAACACATGCTCTCAAAATCTCAAAACGCCATCTAACAAAACCTTCTGGGAGAACAGGCTCACACCGCCAGGGGTAGAAACAGAAACGACATCGCACAAAGTAATGGTATGCAAACCATGCTCAATAACAAACGAATCAGAAATGAAAGAATGCGATGCACCGGTGTCAAACAACACAAGCGCAGGAATATCGAAAACAAGACATGTACCTCCAATCACCCTGCTCGATGTCTCCTCTGCCTGCTCCCTAGTCATGACGTTGGCCTGAGCATGCTGAGGTCCAGAATAGAACGGCTGAGACCACTGTCCGAATCACGACGGACCAGGCTGCTGAAATGGCCTGAACGGAGTCTCACCCAACCGGGGCTATTGAAACTTGGGGGAACGACCCCTAGACTATCCTCCTTGACCCTGAGACGAGACTGCGGCTAGCTGCAATCCAGCTGACGGACACACCCTAGCAAAATGTCCATACTGACCGTAAATATTGCAAGAACCCTGCACATTTCACACTGGGTAGAAGGATGCTTGCCACCACAAAAACCACAAAACTCATCCCGAGAACCACTGCTACTCGAGCTACCTGAACCAGACGAACCAGAACCAGACTTCTTCTTGGACTGTTGACCGCGGGGTCGAAACCTCTGACGGCCAGACTGTTGTGCCACCTGCGGCTGCTGCTGCTGGGGCTGATGGGCTGACTGGGAAGACTGCGAAGACTGTGCTCCCTGAATAGCAGGACGACCACCCTGCGCTACCTACTGCCTACGAGCACGACGACTCCGCAAACCCTCCTCAATATCGATAGCATTACCAACTGCTTCAGCATAAGTCTTGGGTTTGCTTGTCAGCACCATCTGATACAGTTCCTCATTCAAACCCTCTAAAAATCTGGTCCTCTTGGCCCTCTCCCGGCCAGAAACATGAGGGACGTACGTCAACAAGGAAGAAAACCTCCTAGCATACTCACGAACAGACATCGAGCCCTGCTCCAGATGATCAAACTCCCGCTCACGGGCATTCACGTAAGACTCAGGAACATACTCCTGCCTAAACGTCTCGCAAAAACTGTCCCAAGTAATCCCAACGCCGATCTCCAACAAAGTACTAGAAGCACCTCGCCACCAGCGCTCTGCATCCTTTCTAAGCTGAAGGGTCACCAAGCTCAACCGAAGCTCGTCGTCATACTGGACACGATCAAAAAGACCAGTGATGTTCCGAATCCACGAATATGCATCCTCGCTCGACTCTTCGCCATTGACAACCTGAGGATTCATCCTCTGAAACCTCGCTATCACAACATCCATCCTCTCCACAGGGGTAGGCAAGTCACCAACTTCCTCCACCTCATCATTTCTACTACGAGTACGACTAGGAGCACCACAACAATATACAGCAAATAATCACATAAGTCAAGCACATGCAACACACGACACTGTGCCTAGACTCAAGTGTGATCAAAGAAATTGAGCTTATCCCAGCTTAAGCTCTGATACCAAAAATGTCAGGCCTCGTGCTCACAACAGAGTAAAATTACACAAACACAAGCGGAAGCTACTAAAAAGCGGGTAAAATTTTTGCTTTTGGCCTGACGGTATAAAACAATATAATTTAAAATACAACAATACTCAAAATAGATATCCCAATTTAACAAAACCACCAACAAAGGCTAAAAGCCCACGACAAACAATATAGCAACAACATGTATCAGATACCTGGTAACAACCACAACCGAATATAACAGACTACAACAAAAGCACAGGGCATCCCCTGGCTAACTGTACTGATACATATAAATATGTTATATGCTACTGGGATACTCTAACCACCTCCTGGGACACCTCTAGCCGGGTCAGCACCACGACCAGCTGAATAACCTGGGAAACCTGAACAACACAACAGGAAAACAAACAAACCAAGACCCAGAGGGACATGTGGTCAAACCCCAGTACGGAGAGCAACTATAAAATAGCAGTAAACAGCAAGAATAAAATGCAGATGCTATGCATAAGACACAGAACGAACGCTGAAGTCTACAACCGGAGAGGGAGCCAAGGAAATCAAACATAGCTCCATAGAATCTGCAACAAACGGTGGCCACGGGGTGTGTTCAAAGTGTGGTAATGAGCCACTCACCTTGACACTACACCCGAATACCAGATGCATCAAACAACTCAACCTGCCGTTGCCTCGCCCATGAACTGTGGTAGTTAACCACTCGGCGCATGGTGGCTAACATATCCCAACAGGGAGATGAGAGTGCAGTATCGCCGCTCGCCCTCGCATCCTGGTAAGAAAACAACAGCACAACAATGAAACAATGGCTGCAAAAGCTGAAATGAGATAATATGCCGATGCGTGTATGAACTCAGCTAAACAGCAAGCATATAACATATGCACAACAACACATACACATGGCTGCACAAAACAGCAATTACACCAGGCAATTATACACGGAATAACTCTCGGCCAGCACTACAAACAGGGCAGAACAATTCAGCAACCAGCCACTTTATCCAAGCCATAAACACGCTGATTTTACAAGCTCAAATCCGTACCTGATTCGGTGCAACAATTACCACAATTCAAACCTCAAGAAATCTGAATCCAACCTGCTAAAACCACACTCAAGATTTTAGGGAAACACAACCAAAACTCACGGCCAAACACAACAACTCACGGCCAGAATTTTATACGCTCAAACCAGCAGCTAATCTCAACAATACAACTTCACAGGGAGCTTAAAACAAGGCTAGGAACAAGATTCCCAAGCTAATTCGAAAAGCTACCTTAGTGAAGTCACGGCCGAAAATACAGCAACTTCGTGCTTCTGTTCCAGCCAACGACAGCCTCCAAAAATGGTATGAAATGAAAGATCTTTTCGAGAGGAGTTCAACGCTACCTCGAACGTGAAAATGGTGGCCGGAAATGATGGGAATTCGCCGGAGAAGCTCACGTGAACAGTACCCGAGGGTTTGAGCGAAGAACGAAAGTTGGGAGAAAAATCGCTAAGTATGGGATCTGATCAAATAATTGAAGGCCAACACTTCTAATATAAATACACGCATGAAATCTGGTTAATTAAGCACCGAAAGAAACAGATCTCACAAGCCATCGCTCGCTCCAAAACCACGAAGAAATCTGAAGGACAAAAACGCTAAACGCTACATTGCTTAAAAGCCAAAACAACGGAGGAATCTGAAAACTAAAAACGCTGAAAGCTGGAAATAGTGCTAACGCTAAAAAGATGCTGCATGCCACGGTGAAATCTGAAATGCTAATACCAAACGCTGGTGAAATCTGAAAACTACAAGCACTAAAAGCTGATCGCTGAAATCTGGTCACTCGAACGCTAACTCGCGAAACAGATCTCTCCTGCCAACGTTCACCAAAACGACGCCGTAGCAACTTATTTAAACGACATCGTTTTACACTCAACACAAAACACGCGGGGCAGATCTCTATACCAAGCGCAACAGATCTCACCTAACTATGCGACATCCAGACCTCACGAAAACGACGGCGTATTGATCCCTCTCGCTACAAAACGCGCCGCAACACCAAGCGTCCAGATTTCACCACTCGTCGAACAGATTTCACAAAAATCGAGCAGATTTCACCAACAATTCAGATTTCTCACCAAATCAGATTTCAACTCGAAAATTCCAAAATTTCCAGAATTGCTCTAAATGTGATTTCTGACTCGAAAATGCAAACGAAACCTCCAAAAAGAATTTCAAACACCCAAAATTCCTCAAAACCGATTAATCCATCAATTAATCTTTATTACAATTTCAGGTCTCACACATATTATATCTAAGGATGGATTCGAAGTTGACCCAGCCAAAGTAGAAGCTGTTCGTGACTGGCCAGTACCAAGATCTGTTTCAGAAATAAGGAGTTTCTTGGGTTTAGACGGATATTACAGGCGATTTATCCAAGGATTTTCTAAGATATCTGTTCCCTTGACCTTGCTAACAAGAAAGCTGGTTAAGTATGAGTGGACTCCAGAATGTCAAAACAGCTTTGACAAGTTAAAGCAAGCGCTAATAGAAGCCCCTGTGCTAACCATGCCATCTAATCAAGGAAATTTTGTCATCTATACAGATGCATCTAAGATGGGTTAAGGTGTTGTATTGATGCAGGACCAAAGAGTGATTTCCTATGCTTCCAGAAAACTTAAGGATCATGAGAAGAATTATCCTACGCATGACTAAGATCAGATATGATGATGGAGGCCCATACAGCCCCGTATACAGTACATCCAGGGAGTACTAAGATGTACAAGGACCTCCAGAAGTTGAATTGGTGGCCAGGAATGAAGCGTGACATTGCCAGATTTGTCTCTGAGTGTTTGACTTGTCAATTGGTGAAAGCTGAATACCAAAGACCAACAGGATTATTGAAGCCACTGCCTATTCCAGAATGGAAATGGGAGTGTATAGCGATGGATTTTGTAGTTGGTCTACCCAAGACTGTTCAAGGATATAATTCTATTTGGGTTATAATAGACAGACTCACTAAGTCTGCTCACTTCTTACCAGTCAAGACAACCTACGATGTGAGTAGATATGCAGATTTGTATGTAAAGGAAATAGTGAGGCTACATGATGTTCCAGTTTCCATAGTATCGGACAGGGATCCGAAGTTTACCTCAGCTTTCTGGAAAAGTTTGCATAGAGCTATGGGTACAAAGCTGACCTTTAGCACAGCCTTTCATCCCCAGACAGATGGTCAGTCTGAAAGGGTGATTCAGATTTTAGAAGATTTGCTAAGAGCATGTATTGTGGATTTTTCAGAAGGATGGGATTTAAAGCTACCATTGGTAGAATTTGTGTAAAATAACAGTTTTCAAGCATCTATCCAGATGGCTCCATATTAAGCTCTCTATGGCCGCAAATGTAGAACGCCTCTTCATTGGGATGAAGTTGGTGAGAGAGCTGGATTAGGACCAGATATGGTGGAGCAAACAGCAGAAGCTGTTATAAAGATAAGAGAACGAATGAAAGATGCTCAAAGCAGACATAAGAGTTACGCAGATAATAGGAGAAGAGATCTAAGTTTTGAAATTGGCGATCATGTATTTTTGAGGATTGCTCCAATGAAAGGAGTAATACGTTTTGGGAAGAAATAAAAGCTGAGTCCAAGATATATTGGACCATATGAGATTTTAGAAAGAATAGGAAAAGCTAGCTTATCGTTTAGCACTGCCCCCGCAGCTATCAGTAGTGCATAGCATTTTTCATGTTTCAGTTTTGAGGAAATATATTCCTAACCCTTCGCATGTGCTAAGCCATGAGCCAATCTAGTTAGCACCATATTTAAGTTACGAAGAGAGACCAGAGAGGATTCTTCTTCGAGAAGTTAGAAAGCTAAGAAACCGTAGTATTCCTATGGTTAAGATACAATGGTCTAACCAATCTGAGCGAGAAGCTACTTGGAAAACAGAAGCTGATATGCTTAATCTTTACCCTTATCTGTTTGGTAAGTAATTTCGAGGACGAAATTTCAATAAGGAGGGTAGAGTTGTAACGTCCCAAAATCCCTAGGACCATATATATGCATCTTATTTATTTCAAAGGTCAAAATGACAATTTAAATGTTAGCATAAGCTGATTTTATTGATTTCAAAAATTGAAGTACGACGCAGCAAGTTCCAGCAGATGACACTCCAAGCGCAATGCACGACCAGATTTTATAAACTTGTTTAAATGATCTTAAGGAGGACAAAATGATTTCTTTTAAAAAGGGTTTGGTAGATTTGCAAATTGTAGCAATGTATTTTCCTATTCAGACTTCTGTTTAGCGCTAACGATATAGTTTCTTTGTCACATCTGTTTTAACGCTATACTATTTCGAGAGTAGAATCTGTTTTCATAATAGAAATCTGTTTTGCTTTCCAGTACAGTTTCTTTTAGAGAAATCTGTTTCTATTTCAGCGATTGTTTTCCAGTAGTCAAATCTGATACTCAATATGTTTTAAAATGGGAAGCGAGTTTTAAAATAAGTGAACCCTGATGATTTTCAAAGGAAATTTCAAAGAAGATTTCAAAGGATAAGCAGTTTAAAGGAACAAAAGCATATTTTAAGGATTTATGGCATAGATAACAGACGGTCATAAGGAAGGTGAGTGCCTGGCTGACGAACCAGTGTGCCTCTTCAACAGCAGGAAGGATCAGGATTACGGATTGACGGATCTGTATACCCCTTGCAATGAGCTTTATGCTAAGAACTGATATCAGAAGTCATTTGATCAAGTGCACATTGGACCTAAGGAGAGCTTCTAAGCCATAAATCATAAAGTTTACGAAATTAAATGAAGGGATCTGGGTTATTGTCCCCGCATCCAAGTTACGAAAGAAAGTTCAAGAAAGAAAGTTTAAAGAAGTTTACGAAAGAATGCTTATGTTTAAATGAAGTTCCTTTAAACTCAGTTATGTAAATGTTCAGATGTCTGCCTGCGTTAAATGACTTTGTTATTACTCAGATTTTATTTGCTGAGCCTCTAGGCTCATTAGCTTTTAAAATGGTGCAGGTGAGACAGTAAAGGGACAAGCGGAAGGTGGAAGCTGAGACAGCTGGGTGGTGAAGTGTTTATCTATGGGCAGCGTTTTTCGTGTCTTAGATGTTGTTGTCTTTTATCATAGACATCTGTATTAGATCTATTGCAATAGTAGTGAATTCATATATAATTTCAGATGTTGTAATATCGCAATTGCAGTATATATATGAAATCTGTTTTCCGCAAATTTCAGTACTTGGCGCCAAACTTTTGTATGTCAGTTTTGTGTTTGTGTTTCGAAATTTTTCTAAGTTATAAGAAATACAACTTATACAAATTGCCGTTTAGCCCTTCTTTTTATTTTCAAATTTTAATTCACCCCAAATCCGTGACCCCGTGGGCTCGGGTGTCCACACATAAAACAGCTCAGGGAAAAAAAACAGGTCGCGACTTAAAATCAGATCAGGAAAAATAAACAGATCGTGAACTTAGCTCAATAGTGACTACCAGATTAAGAGATTTCTTTAGTTTGAAGCAAACGAAAATATCAAGGAAACATTCCAGAAACATAAATATGTAAGCTGGTAGTAAGCTACTTGCAGAACATCCCAGAAGTTTCAAGAAGAATGAAGAAACTGCCTCAAACATCGTAAAATATTTTCGAACAAATTTTTTGAATCAAAACTCTAGCAAACCATATTCTTTAGAAATCATCATGATCAATCATCATGATCTCAACTCTGTGTTTGAAAAATTTCGAAAACATTTATCAAACCTTCAAAACTCATACAAACATGTATAAGGAAATCAATATATGTTTTCCAAAGTACAGCAAGAAACAGAGTTTACTTGCCTGAACTGATGAACACAGCTAACAGAAATGCTCCGACGTTGAACCACTCACAAGCACAATCCAAAAATCACTTTGAAAGAGTTGAAGTTTCGGTCGGTTGGTTGAGAGCTCTTCACCGCCTTCAAATGAAAATCTTTTTGAAAGAGTTTGATTGTGGTGGTGATAAGTGATGATACATGTATTTAAATGAAAATAGGAAACATGAGCTCACTATTTAAAAATATTTTTGAAAGTACAGCTTGGTACACAAGCAGACACAAACCGAACCGAGTTTAAAATAGGCTGAACCGTGCTTGTTATATTCGACTGTCCAACTCCTGCGAACCGAGTTCCTGCTCTAATCTGAAAATTAATCTTGGACGAAAGTTGAATAGCTGAATTCAAAGCTAAATGAAATTTTCAAATTAAACCCTTCAAAAATTAGACTTCTCATTATGGATTTATGAATTTTCTGGGCGTTACAATACAGTCGTACTCCCTATAGTCTTTTCAAATAAAAATGGAGTTTTTAAAGAAATGAACCGCTTTTGTGCGTGATATGTTAGTTTAAAAAGGGCGATAGTTCTCCATAGACCTGATATCAGATGAGCTTGATCAAGCGACCAGACCTAAGGAGAATTTGCACGCCATATCTCATACAGAAAAATGAATGGGTTATTTTTATAACCATTTAAGAAGTTTATGGTTAAGTTTACTTCATTTATGTTAAATCCAATGTTTAGTCTGTGTGATGTTACGTGCTATTACCAGATTTTACCTGCTGGGTCCTAGGATCACTAGCTGTCATGTTGCAGGTGATGAGGTTTAGCGAGAGCTGGTTGGTGCGAACTGTTTGATCTGTGTAACAGATCAGATCTGGATTTTGATTAACACAAAACTTGCTCTTATGTTTCTGATAATCTACATGAGTGTGTAGGTCTAAGTTCAAAGAAGAATAGATACTGAGATCAGAGCACTTAGAGGAGTTGATCAGCTCAGAGAAGCGAACAACCAGCTTTGGACAGTTCAGTTTAGTGCGTATCAGCTCAGGGAAGATTAGCTTAGGCAACAAGATCAGCTTAGAACAGCTCAGAGCATGAGAAGCTTAGAAGATACAAGAAGATCAGCTCAGAGGCCACAAGATTAAAACAGATCAAGATCATATCACACAAGTTAGAACAAAGCTGAAGATAGATCAGATTAGACGAATCAGCACAGACGCAGATCAGCTCAGAGTTCTAAGCTGCAGAACATTTAGATTACAAGAGCAGAGAACAAGATCAACTTAGAAACGTGGATCAGATCATAGCTGTACAGAGAAGAATGAAATAGCTCAAAGCTATACAGAGAAGAACGAAACAGCTCAGAGCTGTACAAAGGAAAATGAAAAAGCTCAGAGCTGAACAAAGGAGAACGAAACAGCTTAGAGCAGAATAAAGAAGAATGAAACAGCTTAGAGAAGAATAGAGCAGGTAAGAACAAGAGCATCTTAGACAAGAAGCACAGAAACAGCTCTGAGCAAAACAAAGAAGAAGCAAAGAGCATATCAGAGGATCATCTCAGAGGAACAACGTAGAAGATCAGGCCAGAGCTGGTCAAGCAAAGTCAGTCAGTCCGTACGAGAAATGAACAGAACAAGCGAGGACAAAGCGGCACTTTGTCCGAGCTGAAAGGGTTGAACTTTGCCAAGCTGAAGAGCGATGAAAAATCAAAAAGAGGAAAGAACCTTATGTCTCTAGAAATCTACCAAAGAGATGTTGAAAGCCAAAGAGGGAAAAAGCCTTATGTCACGGCACCAATTCTGGTAATTCTCCAACGATCATAATTCATCAAAGGCTAAATATATACTGAAGATTCTAATGTGGAGAATGTGTGAGAGAACGATGAACACAAGAAAAGAAACAGAGAGGGAAGAAAACAGAGAGAAGAGAGAAGCAGTTGATGATGAGATCAGAGGAGTTTAATCATCATAGTCGACTGCTGAGCCTATCAGCTTGGAAGAGGGCACCTTCTCGAGTGTGTGGGATTTAATACTAGAGAGGGAGCTTACAATGTAACTCTCACACACACACCCTCACTCACACTTACGAGAGCTGAGCGAAACAGATAAGCTGAGTGAGGTCTCGCACAAGACATAAAACTAGTCCTTGTAATCTTTGAACAGAGACGTTAAACAAGTATTTTTTAGATGCAGTTCACACAGTCTACGGGATGTTGTATAGTGGAGTGCTAGGACTTCTCATAGTCGTGGCTGTTCATGACTTGACATCGGTAGAATTCTAGCTCCAATTCCCTGTATGTTTGATAGAGCCAAATATTCAGAGGCTGTAATAATCAAAGTCTTCTAGTGGAAATCTTCCAGTAATGTAAGAAGGGAGACGTAGGAGATTCAGCTCCGAACATTCATAAACAAACATATGAGTTATTTGTAGCTTTTAGCATGCATTGTTATTTTAGCTTATGTACTTGCATTTCATAAGTTTAAACCTTCATATTTCAATTTGCAGAGAGTATTTCGGGTCTTTATCCACATGATTTTTAAACATATAATATCTAATTTATTTCTTGGTGCTCAACAGATTTCAAGGACCAGAGCTATTGCAGCCCGTGTTTTCATTCCTTCAGATCGCGTGCGATCCGTTTACACTATAACGCACGATCTGTTTTTGATCCTATTATGAACTGAAGCAGACTAGGATATTTTTTATCGATGGGCCAGCATTTTTGTTTTGTTTCAGATTGCATCTCTTTTGTTGTGTTGATCATTAAACAAACATTCCATTATGTATTTATGTATCAAACCTTATTACGATTAATTGTTTCTCAGTTTGACTGAGATTAGTTTGCATAATTTTTCTCAGCTTCTTAATATCACAGTCCCTGATATTTTTTACGCTTGTGATCCAATTTATCACCCTGAGCTGTTTTACGCTCGCGATCCGATCTTCATTCTCCGATCTGTTAGCAGTACCATGTCATTATTCTAATCTGAATTGTTCTCTAAAATTGCAAAAACATCCCTGAATCATATTTTTTCTTCCAAATCCTAAAATTCACAAAATTTGTACGTATATTCCTTCGTACTTTCGAGATTAATTAGTATAACGGTGGACTAGGTGCCACAACTTGGTATCATAGTATGGTCATTGAGATAAACACATGCTTCCAGTGTGAGTCAGTTCTCGTCAGCCGCTTTCTCCAGTCTGTGAGTTTATTTTGATGTTGTAGAGTAATGTTTATTTTCTTCTTGTTGGTCACGCTGTGGATTTGGGTAAGGTTACAGATCATGTTAGGAAGGAAGAGGAAGAAGGAACCCCATGTCAAAAGATGCCAACCCAGGTGATACTAATCATGTCTTAGCTGGGATGGCACAGCTGTTAGAGAGTTTAGTGGAGCAATCGAGTCAAGGGAGTGGCCAATAATCGGGTAGGATGCTTAGAACGGAGGACCCGCAAGAACGGTTCTGACGTCAATAACCCCCAGAAGTTCACTGGTACGACTGAGCCACTAGCAGCTGAGATCTAGATCAAATCTTTGGAAGTTTTTCGAGTAACTGTAGCTATCAGAGCAGGATACGCCCAAGTGTGCCATTTACATGCTAATATGGGACGCAATGATTTGGTGGAAAGGAGCAAAACTGATTGTAGACTTGGACATGCTCACATGGGAAGAATTAAAGAAAGTAGTCTACGACCAGTAATTCACAACTGACATGTGATCTGAGTTAAAGAGGGAGTTTTTAACCTTGAAACAAGAGAGTATGTCAGTGCAGGATTGCATCCGCAAGTTTGAGAGGGGTTGATACTTATTTCCTTGATTGGGAGAGATGCTGAAGAAACGTTTCTCCATTTTGTTGATGGCTTGTGACCAACACTTAAGCACGAAGTTAGCTAGTAGCCTAAAGATTTCAGGGCAGAAGTTAACAAGGCTAAGCAAGTTGAGCAGGACTGGAAAGATATTGAAAAATAACGTCAACAGAAATGTCAGGTCTTTCAAAACCAAAGGTATTCTAAACGTTCAAAACCAATCAGCAGAAACACCAAGGACAACAGCCTAAACACTCAACTCAGTCCCTAAGATTAGAAACAAGCCGTCTTTCCCCAAATGCCACAAGAATCATGTTGGTCAGTGTAGAGCTGGACAGAATATGTGTTACAATTGTGGTGCTCCAACCACTTTGCTAAGGATTGCCCCAATCGAAACAGCTTATAACCAACAGAGCTTACGTGATGACATTAGAACAGGTGAACCCAGATAACACAGTAATTACAAGTAAGTTTATCACTTCTGGAAAACATTCTACTGCTCTGCTAGACTCAGGAGCAATCCATTCGTTTATATCAGAGTCTTTTGCTAAGAAATTACACGTCCAAACTGAACTATTGTTAGTGGGTTATTGCGTAATCATACCCTAGGGAGAAGATTTATTAACTCATAGGGTATTTATTAGCATGGAACTTAGGCTACAAGGGAATTTAGTGTCTGTAGATTTGATCGTATTACCAATGCCTTAGTTTGATTTTATTTTGGTATGGATTGGTTAACCAAGTATGGAGTGGCCATTGATTTTAAGGGAATGGTTGTAGAGGTTAAATCACCACAATGAAATCAGTTCTTGTTTGAAGCTTCCCAAGGTAGGAGAGTTCCTCATCTGATTTCCGCTTTGAAGGACAGAGCTACTTAAGGAACGGTGCCAAGGATTTCTGTCTAGTATATCCTCGGTAGTGGAAGAAGGGAGACCAAGCTGTCAGAAGTAGAGGTAGTAAACGAATTTCCCGAAGTATTCCCTGATGACATCACTAGTCTACCACCAAATCGGGAACTAGAATTTGCGATTGAGCTGGTGCCTAATGCTACCACTGTTTCCAAGCCGCCATGTAGGCTCGCACCTACAAAGATGAGATGGTTAAAGGAACAAGACCAAGATATACTGGACAAAGGCTTCATTCGACCAAGTACTTCTTGTGGGGGCCTCTGTGCTATTTGTGTAGAAGAAAGTTGGTAGTATGAGGTTATGCATAGATTACAGAGAGCTGAATAAGCTGACTGTAAATAACAAGTATCCCCTCCCAAGGATTGAAGATCTGTTTGACCAAATATAGGGTGCAGCAGTGTTTTATAAGATCGACCTCCAATCTGGGTACCATCAGCTTAAGATTAAAGAAACAGATATCCACAAGACTGCCTTTAGGACGTGCTATGGTCACTACGAGTTTCTGGTCATGCCTTTTGGATTCACCAATACACCTTCATATTTCATGGACTTGATGAACATAGTGTTCCAACCTTTCCTAGACCAGTTCGTGATAGTGTTCATATAAAATATCCTTGTTTAATTGAAGGACAGAGAAAAAAGCACTCGAATCAGCTTTGGACAGTGTTGCAAATCTTGCGGGACAAACAGCTCTTTTCGAAGTTTAGCAAATGTGATTTCTGGCTAGAGAAGGTTGCTTTTCTTGGTCATATGATTTCCAAGAACGGAATAGAAGTCGAGCCAGCGAAAGTTGAAGCAATTTGGGATTGGCCCGTTCCTAAGAGTGTGACTAAGATACATAGCGTTCTAGGTCTCGCAGGTTACTAAGTATGACTAGATAAGAGTTCCACGTGAGTTTTGATAAGCTGAAGTAAGCTTTGGTAGAGGCCCTTGTTTTAGCCATACCCTCTGGACAAGGTAATTATGTCTCTTCACTGATGCGTCTAAGCTGGGTCTGGGTGCTGTGTTGATGCAAGATCGAAGGTTGGTTACCTATGCTTCTAGGCAATTAAAGACTCATGAGAAAAACATTTCAATGCACGATCTGGAGCTAGCAACAGTAGTATTCGCTTTAAATATTTTGAGGCCCTATATTTATGGGGAGAAATGTGAAATCTTTAGTGATCACAAGAGCCTCAAATACTTCTTATGATTGCACCATCAGTTACCACCCTATTAAAGCTATGTGGTGGCTGATGCATTGAGTAGGAAGTCAGTGGGCTTAGCTCAGATTTTAGTTCAGAGACAATTGGCTTTGGAAATTAAAAGATTTTACTTGCAGATGATTCCCAGAGATTGCGCTGCAAAGCTAGCTGTTCTTACCATTCAGTCGATGTTGAAGGATCAGATCAGAGAGGGACAGGCGAGAGACAAATAGTTGTTAAAGTGGAAACAAAAGGATGAAGAGAAGGGTGAAAATCTCTATGCGACAGAAGAGGGTATTGTGAGATATGAAGGCAGGATGTGGGTTCCACGTGTAGATACCCTGCGAGCTGATATCATGGTCGAAGCTCACAACACCTCATACTCAGTTCACCAAGGAAACACAAATATGTATAAAGACTTGCAAACGTTATATTGGTGGCCAGTAATGAAGCGGGATATCTCCAGATTTGTCGTTGAGTGTAACTTTTCAACAATTTCAAGCAGAGCATCAACGACCAGCTGGGATGCTGAGACCTCTCCGATACCTGAATGGAAATGGAAAAATATTATGATGGATTTTGTGGTAGGTCTTCCTAGAACCCGTTATGGTTTCAACTCGATCTGGGTCATAGTCGATTGCTTAACCAAGTCAGCTCACTTTCTATCAATAAAGACCACCTACGATCTGAACAAGTATGCTGAGCTATATATTAAGGAAATAGTGAGGCTTCATAGAATTCCGATTTCCATTGTATCATATAGGGACCCAAGGTTCACACATGCGTTCTGGAAGATCTTGCAACGAGCCATGGGGACCAATCTAGCCTCATGGCTTTCCATCCCCAAACTGATGGCCAATCAGAGAGGATGATCCAAACTCTGGAGGATCTGCTTCGTGCGTGCGTAATAGATTTTGCTGAAATCTGGGATTCGAAGCTTCCTTTGGTGGAATTCTCTTACAATAACAGTTACCAAGCTTTGATTAGGATGGATGTATGGGTGAAAGTTCAGGTCACCAATTCATTGGGACGATGTAGGTGAGAGAGCTGATCTGGTCTAGATATAGTTGAGAAAATAGCTGAAGTCATCAGAATGAGTACGCGATCAGATGAGGATGTTACAGAGTAGACAAATGCTGATGGTCGCCATCGTGAGCTGAATTTTGAAGTAGGAGATCATGAATTCCTTAAGGTAGCACCGAAGAAGGGAGTGATGAGGTTTGGAAAAAAGGGCATGTTGAGTCCTAGATACCCCTTCGAGATCTTAGAAAGAGTGGGGAGGTTAGCGTGTCGGTTAGCACTACCTCCTCAACTATCTGCAGTACACGTACAATGTATCTCACGTGTCAGCTCTGAGGAAGTACGTTCCATTTCTCTCGCACGTATTGAGCTACGAACCCATTCAGTTCGTGCCTGATCTGATTTACGAAGAAGTGCCAGTGAGAATTATTCTTAAAGAAGACAGAAGAGTGAGGAATCGATGTGTTCCAATTGTCAAAGTTCAATGGGAAAATCACTTAGAACGGGAAGCAACTTGGGAGACTAAAGCAGATATGTGAATTACCCAGAGATGTTTAGGTGAGTTAAATTTCGAGGACGAAATTTTATTTAAGGGGGTAGAGTTGTAACGCCCAAAAAATCCATAAATCCACGAGTTATTTAATCTGTTTCAAAGGGTTAAATTGCTATTTTGCGTTTAACATTTCATATTTTGCCTGAGCTGATTTCTTCGATTTTAAGCCTTAACGATTCGCGAATAGCTCCTGGAAGAATGAACCAAATCACGGTTCATGTTTAAAAAAATATATATACTTTTCAAGGAAATGATTACGGTTGGGTAGGCGCCCATACCTGTGTAGTACTTTAAAACCTACTACACACCATATTCATCATTGTTAACCACTTGAGGAGCTAACATTTCTCTCAAGATAGAATCCAACCGAAGTCCTTCTTCTCTAGTTTTCTATAGCTTTTCGATCGTTCTTTAGGAAGGTTCAAAGCCGGAGCTGTTCTTTGTCATTCAGCTTTGAGGCAAGTAGACTCTGTTTCTTACTGTTTCTGAGAAAGAATATTATGTTTGATTCTTGCATTCTATATCTGAGTTCTGGTAGCGTTTAATGCTTTTTAAATCATACTATGATCTCTACGCTTGTAGCGGGTTCGGATTAAGGTTTGAAGTTCTTTTATGTTTAACAGAGGAGCCTCTGTGACAGTTTGTGTTGTCGTCTCTTTTAAATATTTTGGACGTACGAAAGTAGCTTCAAAGTAAAGTTTTTTGAGTATTTCTAATGATTATGTCGTGCTGGATGGCTACGGATGAGGTTCTGAGCTTATAGGTAAATCTGATCTAGTTAGAATTTTGTTCTGATCTGATCAGCTTAGCTAATCTATTCGAATTTCTCCAAGCTGTTTTCAGTACCTTGTTGTTATTCTAACCTATATGATTTGTTCGATGATTTCAGTTCGTAATTTGATCTACGAAACGTTCCAATTTATACCTGCGATCTGACTTCATTATTCTAAGCTGAGTTGACTGTTTCTTTTTAAGGATCTAATTCTAAGCTCGTAATCTGTTTTTCCTCCTTTGAGTTGTTCCAAGCGCGTGATCTATTTTTCCCCTCTGAGCTGCTCTAAGCTCGCGACCCGATCTGATTGCCCAAGCTGAGTTGACTTGTTTGAACTTCTTCATTTAGCATGATTGTTCTGAGTTGTGTTGAACTTTACCTAATCTGAGTTGACCAAGCAGGTTGATCTGTTTTCTATCCAAAGCTGATCTAATTTGTGATCTGTTTTCTATCCAGAACTTATCTAAGCCGTGATATGTTTTCTATACAAAGCTGATCTAAGTCGTGATCTGTTCTGAGCTGATTCCGAACTTCTTCAACTGTATACAGTCATACTCCAAGTAGTCTTTTCAAATGAAAATGGAGTTTTTAACGAAACAAAACTTTGTGTGCGTGATCTTTAAAAAGGAAGTAGTTTTTTTTATAACCTGTGGCAAAGATAAAACAGACGGTCAGCTTACGGGAGTGTGGATGTCGGTCGACAAACCGGGGTGCCTCTCCAAACATGAATTAGAATGGGTGATAGTTTGCAATAGACCTGATATCAGATGAGCTTGATCAAGTGACAAGACATAAGGAAAATTTCCGCGCCACATCTCATACAGAAAATTGAATGGGTTATTTTTTAACCGTAGATTTTAAGAAAGTTTATGATTAATGTTGACTTTCTTTATGTTTAGTCTGTGCGGAGTTATTTGCTATAACCAGACTTTACCTGCTGGGCCCTAAACTCACTAGCTTTCATGGTTGCAGGTGAGGAGGTTTAGCGAGACCTGGCTAGTGTGAATTGAATCATACTGGGAGATTGTTATCGATGGGCCAGTGTTTCCACGCTATTTCAGATTGCATCTCTTTTGTTGTACTGATCATTAAACAAACATGCCATTATGTATTTATGTATCAAACCTTATTACGATTAATTGTTTCTCAGTTTGAGTTAGATCAGTTCGCATAATTTTTCTCAGCTTCTTAATATCGCAATCCATGATCTGTTTTATGCTCGTGATATGATTTCTCATACTGAGTTGTTGTACGCTCGCTATCCGATTTTCATTCTCCGAGATGTTAGCAGTATCATGTCGTTATTATAATCTGAATTGTTCTCTAAAATTACAAAACCATCCCTGAATCGTATGTTTTTCTTCGAAATCCTATAATTCGAAAAAGTTGTACTTATACTCCTTAATACTTTCGAGATTAATTAGTATAATGGTGGACTAGGGCGCCATAATTATATTTGAATTTTTTCGAGTATACTCAAATGAAAATTATTTTGTCCAATTTGTCCCGCTCACGAGCATTAATATTTTATTAATATAATAGAAAATTTTTCTTAAATAAAAACTTCGAGCACCTTGAATACTTATTTTGAATAATAAATCGAATAGTTTTAGAGAATGTTCAAATCTTTTGAGTAAAGTTCGAACTCGAGCTTTAATAAAATGCGAATCGAATTCGAGCAAAACAATTATTTCAGACTTGAATCAAGCTTGAACCTAATATATCCAAAACAATTTATTGAACCACAATAAAAAATTGCATTTATGGAAGTTAAGGGATCATAGACTTGAAATCTTTCGATATAAAATCATACAAAAAATTCAAAATTCGTAGTCAAAATACGTCCATCAAAGTATACCCTTGACGCTTTGTTCATGAAAAAAACTTCAAGAATCCGAAATAATATGAATCCAAGCAACTCCAACATATCATTAATCGTCCAACCACCAAAGTACAACCTAACATAAATTGATCTATTCAATATGGCCTACAGGGGCACAGGCGAGTTGGTAAGATTTTGGGTGATGTGGGAATAACTTCCCCAACTTCATGGGTTCGATTCTCGTGTGGAGCATATTCCCACTGAAATATTGTTGGGGTATGCTCTGGAAATTAATCCGTTATATGGGTCATCTCCCTCGGACCCCTACTTACTCGTGCATATCCCTCGATTTACTATCTGTATGGGCCAAGGGGTCTCTGACTGATGGTCACGGAAATAGGATCACTAAGCAAATAGGAGTTCAGAAGGGGGGGTTGAATGAACTCCTTCGATTTTTCTATTTCAAAGTTCTTTTTAAAAAGTTTGGATCTCAGTTTTATGCAAACTTCTCAGCCAACAAAATATGTGCGGAAATAGGCCGATTGGTTTGTGAACAATGAACAATGCGCAAACACAAAATAAATGCGTAAATAAGAGATTGAGTCGAGAGTTTGTTTCTGGAAGTTCGGATATCAATATCCTACGTCTCCCCTTCTTCCTCCTCGGAAGGTAGCACTAAAAGACTTTGATGTGTGTAGCCTTTCTACAAACACCCGCTCCCGTAACCCACAGCTACGAGAACTCCTAGCGCTTTACAAACTTGACGCAGACTTCGCTGCTGGTTTACAATGCTTTGAACGTTTTACGAACTTCTTAAAAGACAGTTCGTTTACAGACTCTATCAAAATATATCAATGAGAACACGAAGCTAGAGACTGTAAATATCTTCTGGTATCAACAATGAACAACCAGAAGATTGACTCGAATGTTTTTCTAATGAAGATCAAAATGAATAAGTTCTTCGAGTCTTGAGCTTTTTGAAATATCAACGAAGAGAAAGCTCTGTTT
>KV005770.1:31991-65846 GCA_001598015.1 Dorcoceras hygrometricum
CTAAGGCTTCATCTATTACCTTAGGTTCTATATGCGAGATGAATGCAGCATCAAAATGATCATACTGAGATAGCTGGCCTCTAGTGCGAACAGGGGATTCAAAATTACCTATGACTTGCTCAGGTGGATGATTTCTATTCCACCGAAGATCAAGTCCAATGGGATTTGATTGTTGTTCCCCCTGAGTTGCTGGATAATTTGCAACGGCTGGATCAGCAGACGCCATTTGATTTGAATTGCTAGCTTGTGCGTCTGCATCCTGCTGGTAAGAAGTGCTCGCTGCTGATACATCAGCAGGTAGACTTGATGCGCTAGGCGCTGATTGACAGCAGGTAGCCTTGATGCTTCTTGAATATTTCTTGCGACTGGTTGTCCAGCAGGTGAACTTGATACGATTTGGGAATTGCTTCCTACTGGTTGGCCAGTCGATGGTTGAGCGTCGTCTGCTGGTATATTTCTTTGATTCTTCGACTCTTCTTCTCCAGCAGCTGGTGCACTTGTAATTCGATCCTGCTGATCCATGTTAGTTAAATCAATAACAACTGGATTACCTGCTGGATCTTGTTGAACATAGTTGTGCGTTGTGACCACTGCTGGTTGTTCCTCCTCAGCTGATTCTCTTGGTGCCACGTCATCGTCTGAGTCATCAAGACTTGTTGATTCTAAACGTGAGCATAAATCGTGAAGACTTGCAGCTGAATTGGACTTGAAGCTAGTTTCATCAAAAACTACATGAGCATTTTCCTCAACATTTAAGCTTCTGCTGTTGAACACTCTATAAGCTTTGCTTACTGCTGAATATCCCAAGAAGATACCTGCATCAGATTTTGGTTCAAAAGCTGTTAGATGCTTCTTGCCATTGTTGTGAATGAAGCATTTGCATCCAAACACCCTGAAATAAGAAATATCAGGCTTCTTGCTATTCCAGAACCATCCGATACAGGTCAGGTCTCAAGCCCTTCAAGAACTTGTTCCTCTTCATTCGTTCTTGGTTCGCCACAGCTGGCATGTACACTAGAAGCGCAGAAAACCGCCTCGCATACTCGGCCACACGCATATCACCTTGCTTCAGGTTATCAAACTCACGTTCTCGACTAGCGAAGTAGGACTCTGGGGTGTATTCGCGTCGAAAGGCCTCGCAGAAAATATCCCAAGTGAGCATCGTCCCACTATCTCGAAGCATCCTCGAAGTACTCCTCCACCAGCGCTGAGCATCATCTCGTAGCTGCAGCACTGCCAACTTCAGCCTCTTTTCTGGAGCATACTCCAGGGTATCAAATAGCTCCTCCATCTGAACAAGCCATGCCTCAGCCCTAGCGCCACCCTCAGTACCGGCCAACGTCGGCGGGTTCGTCCGCTGAAATCGGGCTAAGACTAACTCCATTCCACCTATCTGCCTTGTGACGTCATCCACCTGAGCGTCATCATCACTACCTGCTCTAGACTCCTCCTCAGAACGTCTAGTCCTCCTACCTCCTCCACGTCTCGGCGGCATCTAATAAAGCCTAGAGGTAAGATCTCACAGCAGATATAATAACAAGGCAGATAATAGATCACATAAGTCACAGAGGCAATCAAAATCAAATCAAAACTCAGTGCCTAGACTCGAGTGTGATCAAAATAAATCGAGCTTATCCCAGTTTAAGCTCTGATACCAAAAATGTCAGGCCCCGTGCTAATTACTAACAATTAACACATAATAAGCGCATAAATACGGAAGCTTAAAATTAAGGCTAAAAAATTTTTGAAATACAATAGGCCTGAACTTCAAATCATACATTCAAAATAGCGATAACAAAATACGAGTTGACTCAAACTCCAACACAACAAGTATCCATCAAAATATAAATTCCCAATACATGATAACATGGGGCATGCCCCGGTTCAATACATATCATATATAGACTGGGACTCAGGGACGCGGGGATCGACCAGCTGAACTTCCACTCGGCCCAGCTTGATTACCTAATGCTCCTGCAAATGGGTAACACAGACCCAACAACAAAAGCAAGAAAAGAAGTACGAGGTCAAGCCTCGGTACGAAGAGCTATCAAAGCAGATAAACATGCAACATGCTATAAATCAATGCTATGAATGCATGAGGGCTATCAAGAAATCGGATAGCTAGACCAGTCTATCAACTGGCAACTCAAATCAAGCCTCAATACCACACGCTATCAACCGGGAAATCATCGGTCCGTGATCATCGGGGCCCGTCAACCCATCACAGCTCGGTGGTAGACACTCGAATCCGGTAGTCACCACTCCGACGATAGCGTTGGACTTTTCGGGCACGACTCAACAGTCGGCCAGTCACAACGTGGCACCCAATCAGGTAATCAAATCAATCTATCAATTCAGGCTCAAGATGTATGCATGAATGCCATTCGATATCAAAGCATAAAGCATACAATGCATAATACGTGAATCAAAACATATCTCAATCAATTCCAGCATGTAAACTCACGTAAGCCACATAACAGCAGTTCACAACATCGAAACATAGTCATGTTCACGCTCAAACTGCTAAGAGCTGCTCAATTCGTACCTTTCTTCTCAATTTACCTAACAGATTTCCTCCTGGCTCAAATCACGCAGCAGGAAACTCCTTGGAAGCTGAAATCTGTTACAACATAACTAATACCTTAGCTCAATCTCATCATAAATACGCTAATCCTACGGCCAGAAGTCTAATTCAATTACTACACTTCTATGCAGGCATTAGCTACAAGAACAGAGCTCAATTCTAACAAGAATGCTCACCCAAAAGCTCACGCTAGCAGAAGAACACACGCACAGACTTTTCTCAAAAGCTTCGAAGTCCAGCAGCTACGCGTTTCCACCTCCAGCGAAAACCAACCTCTCAAATTGGGTAGCAAACTAAAGAGCTAAGCAGGGGGAACTCAGCGCCACAAAGACTTCAATCTTACACTTCTACGCAGGCATTAACTACTAAAACCGAGCTCAAACCACAAGAATTGCTCACCCAAAAGCTCACGCTAGCAGAAGAACGCAAGCACAGACTGCTCTCAAAAGCTTCGAAGTCCAGCAGCTTCGCGCTCCCACTTCCAGCGCAATTCAATCGTCTCAAAAGGGTAGCAAACGAAAGAGCTAAACAATGGGAATTCAGCGCCACAAAGATCTCCAAAACAAAGGCTGGATGCGATGGAAATCTAGGAAAGAAATGTCTCGGTGAACAGTAGCTCGACGAGGGTTTGGAGAAGAAGATAAGATATATCTGGCTCAAAAATAATCCTAAGTGTCGATCAACACTACTATAAATACCTCTTCAATCCTCGCCTGCTGATTCACTAAGATCCATCGAAGTGTGCAGCAGAATTCTATCAGCAGCAATCTTCTCTTTTCTCTTCGTAAAATCAGCAGCAACGACTAAATAACCAATCGCACGAAAACGCTACAAAACGACACCGTTCCAACTTATCAAAAAGACACTGTAGCAAATACCAGCTGACAACAGCTCTCGCAAGCAATTAACCAAGAGCTGGTAGCAGCTCTCTCTAAAACAATCTATCTGTTGGACGCGAGAAATCACTCAAAACGACGACGCATCTACTAATCCAAACGACGTCATTTTATATACGTAAGCAAAGCTGCCAACAGCTGATCTCTCAAACTAAAAGCTCAAAACGCAGCGTTTCCACTAATTCAAACGACGCCGCTTCTCAACGCTCTTGCATATGCGCGCCTGCTGATCAGCAGTAACCAACATAACGCAATGACTATCAGCAGCAAGGAATACGTCACGCCTACGTCATCATATCTATCGACAGCTCTCACGACTAGTTTCTCAAACCATCTGCTGATCGTTCCACACAGGCGCAACTGCTGAAATCAATAGTCAACACTCCAAGATGTTGACTAACACGTGTCACTTCCTCGCTCAATCTCACGCTACGCGCAACGTCTGCCAGCAGCAACTTCAAACTTCAAAACCAAAACCAGCAGCTCTCCTTGCGTCACGCTGATGTCATCTCTGCTGATTCCAAATCCACCAGCAGGAGCTACAGTAACTTGCTGCTAACATTTTTGCTCCAAAATCGCTACGACTAAATTTCCCAAAACTTAACGCGACGCTCAAAATTCAGCAAGAACCTCAAAATCACGTGATTAATCCCAAATCAAATCAATTAATCACTAATCTAACTTCTCAATCCTCACAGTTGAACGATGCTACCTTATTGCTCCTGAAGGTACGCATTCTTCCCAGTCTCCTCAGACTTCACAGCGATCGAACCGTCAGAGGTTCAGGCCTCGTGGAAAGAAGTTTAAGAAGTTGAATTCGAGTTCCTCTTGTTCTGTGAGCTCTGGTGGCAGTGGATCAGGAGGAGTGTCTTGTGGACAGTGCGGTGGTAAGCACATGACTTCGCAGTGCCGTGGAGTTCAGGGGACTTGCCACAATTGTGGGCAGCCTGGACACTTTCTGAGAGTGTGTCCTTTGTTGAGGGGACAGTCTTCGTTTCCTTCACAGCAAGGTTCGGCTGGTGGTTCTTCGCAGAGGCCGCAACCTCCTGCCCCGACCCAACGATCTGGATTCCAACCCCGTGAACCGTCTAGGTTTGGAGGACCTTCGAGACCACAGTTTTCGGGATCGCAGCAGGCTCAGGTGAATGCTTTGTCAAGGGAGCAGGCTGATGAGATACCTAGTAACGTGATCGCAGGTACATACTCTATCTTTGATTTTTCTGCGAGAGTTTTATTTGATACATGAGCATCACACTCCTTTGTTTCTGCATGGTTTGTGCATGAGTGTGGGTTGAGAGTTACCCCACTGTGTGATGTGGTGTCTGTGTCGACTCCTGCTGGTGTGTGGTTGTTGTCTCGTGGGATTGTGGTGGATTGTGTGATTCGGTTTGATCAGAGTGTGATAGTGGCGAATTTTATATCGCTGGAGATGAGAGATTTTGATTGCATCTTGGGAATGGATGTGGTTTCCAGCTATAAGGCTACTGTTGATTGTTTCCATGGTGTTGTAAGATTTCGCCCCGAGTCACGAGAGAAGTGGGATTTCTACGGTGCTGATTTGCGCTCGAAGATTCCACTGGTGTCTGCCATGGTGATGTTTAGTTTGTTATCGTTGGGTAATGCTTGATTCATGATATATGCGCTCGATGTTTCCCAAGAGTCGCGTTTGGAGTTGAGCGATATCCTGATTGTCAGAGTGTTTTCATACGTGTTTCCCGATGAGATTCCTGGAATTCCTCCCAGAAGAGAGATTGATTTTAGCATAGAATTGGTGCCAGGGACAGCCCCGATTTCTAGAGCTCCGTATCGATTGGAACCAGCTGAGTTTAAAGAACTCAAGGATCACTTAAGAGATCTTCTTGAGAAAGGCTTCATCCGACTGAGTATGTCGCCTTGGGGAACTCCGATTTTGTTTGTGAAGAAGAAAGATGGATCTATGAGGATGTGCGTTGATTTCCGACAGCTGAATAAAGCAACGATCAAGAATAAGTATCCGTCACCGAGAATTGATGATTTGTTTGATCAGTTGCAAGGATCGGCCGTATACTCCAAGATTGACTTGCTCTCTGGCTATCACCAGTTGCGAATTAGAGACGTTGATGTAGCGAAGACAGCTTTCTGTATGAGATACGAGCATTATGAGTTTCTTGTGATGCCGTTTGGGTTGACGAATGCCACAGCTATTTTCATGGATTTGATGAATCGCGTCTTTAACGAGTATATCGATCGATTCGTGATAGTCTTCATAGATGACATCTTGGTGTATTCGAGGAGTTTCAGAGAGCATAAAGAGCACCTGAGATTGGTACTGCGGAAGTTTAGAGACTCGCAGTTTTATGCCAAGTTTAGCAAGTGCGAATTTTGGCTGGACAGATTAATCTTTTTGGGTCATGTGATTTTTGCGCAAGGTATTTCTGTGGATCCAAGTAAGGTCGAAGCAGTTCTTAACTGGGAGCGACCTAAGAATGTTTCTGAGATCCGTAGTTTCTTGGGTTTGGCCGGCTATTACAGGCGTTTCATTGAGAAGTTTTCTTCAATAGCAAGGCCGATGACGCAGTTAACTCAGAAGGATAGGAAGTTTGTTTGGACTGATGAGTGGAGCGACCTAAGAATGTTTCTGAGATCCGTAGTTTCTTGGGTTTGGCCGGCTATTACAGGCGTTTCATTGAGAAGTTTTCTTCAATAGCAAGGCCGATGACGCAGTTAACTCAGAAGGATAGGAAGTTTGTTTGGACTGATGAGTGCGAGTCGAGTTTCCAACACTTAAGGGGAAGTTGACTACTGCTCTTGTGTTGGCTTTACCATCGGGATCTGGAGGTTTTGTTGTTTGCTCCGATGCATCTCTGAGTGGTTTAGGATGTGTTCTGATGCAGAACGGGTACGTGATTGCATATGCATCTCGACAGTTGATTTCAGACCTGAAATTTAAGAAAGGTTAATTTGTTGGATTAATGGGATTTTAGGAAATTCAGGTTTGTGCGTGGAACAAATATGGTTGTCCAGCTTTTAGTTGGAAGGCTCCGTAAATAATTTTGGGTCAGATTTCATGTTTGGAACAATTCTGGAAAGTTCATATATTTTCGCGTTCAGCGTTCAGATTCGTGGAGAGATCTGTTGGTACTGGGCGCTTGGATGTTTACCGCGTGTTTTGTTAGTGTGAGAGGTATTATGAGTCTTTTGGTGGCAATTCAGATGTCTCGTTAGCGTTCAGAGGAGAGATCTGATGGTGCTTATGTATAGAGGTATGCCCGTGTGTTTCTTTATCGAGTGTAAAACGTTGTCATTTAGATAAGTTGGAACGGTGTCGTATGGGCGTAGCGCTAGTACGAGAGATCTGCTCATGTGCGAGAGAGATCTGTTGAGTGTAGCACGAGTGATGCGACGCCGTATCACAGGGATCTGTTAGTGATAGTGCGCTAGAGTGAGAGAATGCCACGTGTTGGTCAGCCCCACGGAGTTTACTGCTGGTGATGTAGCGCATTAGTTGAAACTGTTTCAGTTGTGTTGGACTCCTTTTAGATGTCTCTGTTGCGACGTAGTTTTGTTTGTAATAGCGTGAGCCTCTATACGCTGTCGTTTCCAGGTTCGGATGTCTCGCTTGGAGATGAAATCTGGTTGGTGCGTTAGCCTTCAGTAGTATAGAGATCTGTTGTAGCGTTTCGGACAGATGTGATGATGTGTCCTGATGTCTCAGCGACGTCGTTTAGCTAATAAGCGCTGTTTAGCACTAGGTTTCAGATTCCTCTAGCGGGTGAGAGTTTTGAGCAGATGTCAAAGTTTTGCGTTGACCGACTTTGCTTTGCGTTGTTAATAGCTGGTGCGAGCGCAGAGATCTGTTTCGTTGTGGTCGTTTTTCTATTTAGGATGTTTCGTTATTTGAGGGATCTAATTGCTAGCGTAAATTTAGATGTCAACGATTGGTCAACGTGGCTGTGTTAACTGATGAGAGACATTTGTTGGCAGTAGCGCACCGATGCGAGAAATTGCGAAGAGAGAAATCTGTTTCAGTTTCCAGCGACGTCGTTTCGATTTAGTTAGCGGAGTATTCGATGCTTGAGAGTGCTTGTTTCAGATTTGTGTGTGAGCGCTGGTTCCAAGTTCGAGAAATCTGTTTGGTGATAAAATCTGATGCAGGAATCTGTTTTCGTCGCTCATGTACTTTAACAGTAGCGATTGGCTGTAGGATTTTAAATATCAGTGTTTGTGAACACTTAGAGTATTTTCCTCGAACCCGATTTCCCTTGTTTTCCTCGATAACCCTTGTCGTCTACTGTTCATACGAAACCCTTTTTCCTTAGATTTTCGTCGATCTACGTTGCTGTTTGGCACAAGATTTACGACGCTGAGTTCGTCTGGCTCAGGGCTTTCATTTGTTACCATTTTGGAGTTTTAGATCGACGTGTTGGAGAGGAGCGAAGTAGTTGCCGTTTCGTGTATTTTCGCAGATTCCAGTCATTAGTTCCTCAGCCCTGTTTGAGCTTCTGGGTAAGCGATTTCTTTCAATTTTAAGCTTAGTTCTTGCTGTAGAGCTTGCGTTCGACGGTAGAATCAGGTTTCAGTTATTGACCGTAGGCAGTAAATTGTAGAAGTCTCGAATTAAGCTGATTTTGCCAGGTTCCTTAACAGATTCGAACTTTGGGACAACTTTGTGGAGTTTTACCGATGAGTTGTGAGGTAACCAGAGCCGAACAGATCGTTGGTACCATGCCTTGGTAGAATCTGTTTGAGGTATTTTGCCGTGTAGAGGTACGAATTGAGCTTATAATTCAGCTTTGAGTTAGGCATGAGAATGTATTATGTGTGTTGTATAGCTATGCCAAGTGTTTGTGTAGAGGCAAGCTGTGTATATTATGCATGTCTATTGGCTGAATTATCTCGTGTATGACCTGCTTATTTGGTTATCTGTTGAGTTGCTATGCATGCGATTATTTGAATGGATTTGTTGTATGTTTACTGGAATTGCACGTACATGCATCACGCTGAGCATGATACTGCATTTGCATAGCATATTGAGCCATTGAATCCTTTGATAACCATGATATGTTGCTCTGTTGGAGATCTTCTCTCGTGGTGCGGTGCGGTGTTGCATAACCACGATTGAGTGCATCTGGATGGTGCGGTGAGCCATTCTCATAGCCCTCAGTTGCAGTGACCCGGATAGAGGCTGGAGGGTGTTTGCGTTACACTAGAAATTCCGTGACCCGTCGGGTGGCACCCGGACGTGTGTTGACGATGAGCCACTCTATTTTCCATTGGGTGCGATCGGGTCGCTTCCGAGGCTCGGTGATGTTTCACAGTTGTTGTTTCCTATTGGTTTGGCCTTTCGGTTGTTACCGTTGATCTTGGTACCGCTCATGAATTTGCACGGCATGATACATTGAATGTTGTATCTGATTGCTGTATTATGTTGCTCTTCGTACTGGGGTTTGACCCCGATGTCCCTCTGGGGCTTGTTGTTTTGTTTGTCTGCTTGTTGTTCAGGTCTCCCAGGTTATTCCGCTGGTCTTGGTGTTGATCCAGCTGGAGGTGCCCCAGGTGGTGTGTAGAGTGTCCCAGTTAGCGTATAGCATATATGTATTAGTTCTATTAGCCGGGGAGTGTCCTGTGCTTTGTGTTTTCTGTTGTTGTATTAGCTGGCTGGTACTTGTTAAATGCTATACTGTCGTATTATGGCTTTTAGCCTTGCATGTTTTTATTAAACTAGGATATTTTGATGCATTGTGGTATTTTAAAATTATGTTTTCTTAGTCAGGCCAAAGCGAAAAATTTTAGCCACTTTTTAAAGTGCTTCCGCTATGTTTTACGTGATTTTAGCTCTGTATTGTGCACGAGGCCTGACAGTTGAAACCCCACGAGACAAGATACCCTGTTCATGACTTAGAATTGGCGGCGATTATCTTCGACTTGAAGATCTGGCGTCATTACTTATATGGTGAGGAGTTTGTGGTGTACACCGACCACAAGAGTTTGAAGTATATCTTCACTCAGTCAGATCTGAATATGAGACAGCGTCGTTGGATGGAGTTGCTCAAGGATTTTGATTGTGAGATTCAATATCAGCCTGGGCGGATGAACATAGTAGCCGATGCTTTGAGTAGGAAAGCCCAGCCTGCGATGCTAACATCTTTGAGTATCTCGAGAGTCCACGAGCAGTTGGGTACTTCTGGTTGGCAATTTCAGCCGAGTGATCAGTACTTCATGGTTTCTTCCATTCAGGTTGAACCAAGATTGTGAGTGGCATCAGAGAAGCATAGAGGACTGATCCTTATATCCATGAATTGAAGATTAAGGCTCAGAATGGTCAGTCTGATGATTTTACTGTTAATTCAGATGGGTGTTTGCGATTTCGAGGAAGGTTGGTGGTTTCGAACCTGATTGATTTGAAAGAGACTATTTTGAATGAAGCGCATTGTAGTCGGTACAGTGTGCATCCGAGCGAGAGGAAGATGTATCATGCTCTGAAGTCTCAATACTGGTGGGAAGGCCTGAAGATCGACATTTCTGGTTTTGTTGCTCGATGTTTGAATTGTCAGCAGGTCAAGGCCGAAAGAAGGAGACTTGGTGGATTGTTGCAGAGTTTAGAAGTGCCTCAGTGGAATTGGGAGCACGTCGCCAAGGACTTTGTGACTCATTTACCTCGATCGAGTAGGGGATGCGATGCGATTTGGGTGGTGATTGATTGACTTTCGAAGTCAGCCCATTTTATTCCCTATGATGCGAGGTTTTCAATGAAGAAAATGGCGAGATTGTACATCGACCATGTGGTTAGATTGCATGGAGTGCCTGTTTCGATAGTGTCTGACAGAGATCCAAGATTAACATCTAGATTTGGGAAGAGTTTGCAAGCAGCTATGGGTTCGAGATTGGCGATGAGCACTGCTTATCATCCCCAGACATATGGCCAATCGGAGAGAACCATACAGACTTTAGAAGATATGCTGTGAGCAATTGTGATGGATTTTGATGGTGGCTGGCAGGATTCGCTATCCCTGGTGGAGTTTTCTTATAACAACAGCTACCAAGTGACTATAGGGATGGCTCCATTCGAAGCGTTGTATGGTCGCAAATGGAGATATCCTATCTGTTGGTAAGAAGTTAGTGAGAAACAGCTTTCGACCCATGATTTTGTGCAACATATGAAGGATCGGTTGAGTTGATTCGGAGCAGAATGAAAGCTGCACAAGATCGCTTCACTAGCTATGCTTACAGAAGACGCCGACCTCTGGAATTTGAAGTTGGTGATCGAGTGTTCCTTAAGATTTCTCCTTTCAAGATTGTTATGAGGTTCAAATTTAAGGGCAAGTTAGCTCCTAGATTTGTCGGTCCCTTTGAAATTGTTGAGAGGATTGGACAGTTGGCTTATAGATTGCAGCTACCTGATGAATTAGCAGCAATACATGATGTTTTTCATGTGTCAATGTTGAGAAAATATGAGCCAGATCCGTCCCATGTGTTGAGTACTGATGAAGTTGAGCTAGATTCTGCCTTGAGTTATGTTGAATATAGTGACACGCACACCCATGGGAGCCAACGGATTGTATAAAAAGAAATAAAAGAGAAATGGAAGGGCTGAAATTGATATGCAGCAAGTTGTATTGCCATGCTAAAAGAAAATTCGAAGAATAAACAGTTGGCGCCAAAATTTAAAACAGCTTCCAATATAAAATTCTAAATGCAAAATTCAATTGCGAGATTAAAACTTTCGGAATTCTTTCTGAATCCACTATTGTTGTAATGGATCTTAATACAGATTGGCAAAAGATCAAAAACATCAACAATAAAATGAACATCGCGGAACCGCTGGCCTTCGATAAACACCCACACACCACAGCTGGATCATCTCCCGCCTCCCGCCTGCCCCAGATCTGACTCACCTGCACCAAGAAAGCTAGTGAGCCTAGGGGCTCAGCAAGAAAAACTGAGAATAACAAGAGCACAATATGCAGGAAGGCACAATATGTAAGATATCATAGTTTAAAGGAAGTCATTTAAACATTCAATCGTAAACATCTGCTCTGGGAGAACTCAGATCTCAACATTATTTTCTTTAGACTTATGGCTCAGAAGCTCTCCTTAGGTCTCGTCGCACTTGATCAAGTTACTTCTGAATTCAATTACTATATGGCGAATTTGTCCTGTGTGAAGGGGCAACTGTCACGCTCGACTGCTGCTCGCCCTTCCTTATGGACCGTCTGTTATCTTTGCCATAAATATTAAAATCTGAACATTTTCTTCATTTAAACAACATCTGGATGAAATCAGATTCAACATCGGGGTTCACTTCATTTTAAACTCATTTTCTCACAAAATAGCATTTTCACTGAGCAGCCAGCGAGGACTAGGGAGAACACATATCTGAATGAAACAGTGTCTGGGTACGGGATACAATTAAGATGTTAGACACAACTGTGACTCTGGGAACACTATCGATAACAGGAAGTTCAGATGTTAGAGTGTAAATGCTGTCGCTAGCGAGGAATTCAGATGTCGCCAGAGGATAGCGTTTAGAAACTGTCTATGAAATAATAATGTATAGATGTAACAACAGATTTTGGCCTCGGTCAACTCAGATTTCAACGAAGATAACACTATACACAAGGTCGTTCAGATGTCAATACAACTGGATTGGTTAACTCAGATGTCAACGAATTGGGTTGGTCAACTCAGATGTCAACACAAAGGTAAAATGGTCCAAGGTCGTTCAGATGTCAATACAACTGGATTGGTTAACTCAGATGTCAACGAATTGGGTTGGTCAACTCAGATGTCAACACAAAGGTAAAACGGTCGATAACAAGAAATCTGAACAAACATGGATATGAAGAAAAACTGGAAAATGGTATAAAAACATGTGTTACTGTGAAATCTTGTTGCTAATCTACGAAACAGAAATCTGGCTATGGAACTAGTGCTGCAGTATTTACGAACGACAACCAGAGATACCAGTTCTGCTTATCAAATCAGAACAACATCCCGATTCGACCAGCATCACCGATTACCTGGAGTCAAGTTCAAACACTGCCATTCACCAGAAGAAGAACTTTGTGACTGTACATTGAACTGGAATCTATCATGCTCACCAATGTAAACAACATCTTTTGCGTAAAACATCATTTGAGTTTCCGACGGAAACTAACTGTGAACCCGAAACAACAGACATATTTTTCAAAACCAACAGAGGCATGAACAATAACTGAAACTGAACATAACTCAGGAAAGCAATCACAGAACTGAAAGGAATCAATATATGCTTTCATGGCGTAGCAAGAATCAGATTTACTTGCCTTAATACTTGGAATACAGAGCACAGCAGGTTACCACAGCAAGTCTCCTCAAGCACAACGACGAGCTCCACTAGTTTTTAGATGAAAATGAAAGTTTCTTGAAAATCATGGAACTTATAGTTCATAAGGACAATAGTCATGGGAGTTGGTGGGTGTCAGGGGAAAAACACTCGAGTAGGCATGGTGTACCATGCTTACTTCTAAAAATTTTGTTGAAAGTCCCCTGTCACTATTTTAATTTGTAAAAGCGTTACTCAAGTCGGGAAAGAGCCATCTCCCATCAGAAATCATTTTATTTGCAAAATCTGAAAAATCTTTCGGTTTGTGCTCGGGGCGACACCAGCTCAGACCTCTGCCTCCTATCAAAAATTTGAAAATAAGAAACCAGCTTACAAACAAACGAACAAGCTGAAGTCTGAAATTTCGAAAAGGGTCCTTAAATTAAAAAGGACTAAAAATTATGGTCCTACGGATTTTGTGGCTCTACAACTCTACACACTTTATAACAATTTTGTCCTAGAAATTTACTTACCGAACAAATCTGGGTAACGACTATGCATATCAGCTTCTGTTTCCCACGTAGCTTCTCGTTCGGTTTGGTTAGACCACTGAACTTTAACCATGGGAATACTACGGTTCCTCGGCTTCCTAGTTTCCCTAAGAAGAGTCTTCTCGGGCCTTTTTTCATAACTCAAATCTGGTGCTAAGTGAATTGGCTCAGCGCTCAATATATGTGACGGGTGTTTTATTTGCAAAATCTGAAAAATCTTTCGGTTTGTGCTCGGGGCGACACCAGCTCAGACCTCTGCCTCCTGTCAAAAATTTGAAAATAAGAAACCAGCTTACAAACAAACGAACAAGCTGAAGTCTGAAATTTCGAAAAAGGTCCTTAAATTAAAAAGGACTAAAAATTATGGTCCTACGGATTTTGTGGCTCTACAACTCTACACACTTTATAACAATTTCGTCCTAGAAATTTACTTACCGAACAAATCTGGGTAACGACTATGCATATCAGCTTCTGTTTCCCACGTAGCTTCTCGTTCGGTTTGGTTAGACCACTGAACTTTAACCATGGGAATACTACGGTTCCTCGGCTTCCTAGTTTCCCTAAGAAGAGTCTTCTCGGGCCTTTTTTCATAACTCAAATCTGGTGCTAAGTGAATTGGCTCAGCGCTCAATATATGTGACGGGTGGGGAAAATACTTCCTCAATGCTGAAACATGGAATACATTATGCACTAAAGACAGATCTGGGGGCAATGCTAATCGATAAGCCAACGTTCCTACTTTGTCCAGAATCTCATAAGGCCCAATATACTTGGACTCAGTTTTCCCTTCTTACCAAAACGCATCACTCCCTTCATTGGAGCTACTTTCAAAAAGACGTGATCCCCAACATCAAAACTCTGCTCCCGTCGTCTATTATCTGCATAACTTTTCTGTCTGCTTTGAGCAGCTTTCATTCTTTCTTTAATCTTTCTAACTGCTTCCACTGTCTGCTCTACCAAGTCTGGTCCTAAGCCGTCTACGTTCTCCTACTTCATCCCAATGAATAGGTGTTCTACATTTGCGCCCATAAAGAGCTTCGTATGGAGCCATCTGTATCGACGCTTGGAAAATGTTGTTATATGCGAATTACCAATGGTAGCTTCAGATCCCAACTTTCTGAGAAGTCTATAATACAGGCTCTGAGTAAATCTTCTAGGACCTGGATCACCCTCTCTGATTTTCCATCGGTCTGGGGGTGAAAAGCTGTGCTAAAGGTCAACTTAGTACCTAAAGCTCTATGAAAACTCTTCCAGAAAGACGACGTAAACTTGGGATCTCTATCTAATACTATTGAAATGGGAACGCCATGAAGTCTTACTATCTCCTTCACATATAACTCTGCATATCTACTCACATCGTATGTTTGTCTTTACTGGCAAAAAAGTGAGCAGATTTTGTGAGTCTATCTACTATAACCCAAACAGAATTGTATCCTTGGGTAGTCCTGGGTAATCCAATCACTAAATCCATAGCTATACACTCCCATTTCCACTCTGGAATAGGCAACGGCTTCAGCATTCCTGTTGGTCTTTGGTGTTCAGCTTTCACCAATTGGCACGTTAAGAACTCTGAGACAAATCTGGAAATGTCTCCGGATGTCGGAACCGGTGCTCTGATCAGACATGATCAACTATTGATGCCAGATCCAGACTATTCTCTCTTTGGGGTGGGTCTTTCGTACTCCAATTCGTACGGGGATAATTATTTAGCGCACGTCGTTTTCTACCACATCGTTTCAAACAAAGTTTTACCATCACATTCCTCTAATCTGGAATCAGTATGGAATTGATTCCATAATAGAATCATGAATAGTCATTGGTTCAGTTGTATATAGACATCGTAATCTAGATTCTTTATTTTTATTTAAAAATATGAATTGGAACGAGTTATTAAAGATAAAGGTTGGGCTTTCCGTATATAATAGGCTCTTCATTCCTGGCCACCAATATAAATTCTGGAGGTCTTTTTACATCTTAGTACTTCCGGGATGTACGGGGGCTGTATGGGCTTCTGTCATCAAATCTGATCTTAGGGTGTCTACTTGGGGCACCCACATCCGGCCATGAAATCTGACTACTCCTTCTTCTGAAAATTAGAGGTTGCTGCCTCTCTCTCTGTCTTGTTTCACCCAATTCTGAAGTTTCTCATCCTTCAGTTGTCCCTCTCGAATTTGGTCTATCATATTCGAGTGAATGGTGAGATATGCCAGCATCATAGCGCTGACTTTGGGCACTAATTCCAACTCAAACTTCTCAATCTCCTGAGCCAATGGTCTCTGGACAGATAACTGGGCTAATCCAACAGATTTTCTATTTAAAGCATCTGTTACTACGTTGGCCTTTCCTGGTTGATAGTTGATGGTGCAATCGTAATCCTTTACTAATTCTAGCATCTCCTCTGCCTCATATTTAGTTCCTTTTGGGTGAAAAAGTATTTGAGGCTCTTATGATCCGTAAATATCTCACACTTTTCCCCGTAAAGGTAATGTCTCCAGATCTTCAAGGCAAACACTACTGCTGCCAGTTCTAAATCGTGGGTGGGATAATTATTCTCGTGGTTCTTCAACTGTCTAGAAGAATAGGACATTACTCTTCGGTCCTGCATCAGTACAGCACCTAAATACAACTTGGACGCATCTGTGTAGATAACAAACTTCCGTTGATCAGATTGCATGGTTAGCACAGGGGCTTCAATCAGCGCTTGCTTCAACTTCTCAAAGCTGAGTTGACATTCCGGAGTCCATTCAAACTTAATATGCTTCCTAGTCAGCGTGCTCAAAGGGACAGCTATCTTCGAAAATCCTTTAATGAAACGCCTATAGTATCCTTCTAAACCTAGAAAACTCCTAACTTCTGAAACCGATTTGGGAACTTGCCATTCTCGCACAGCTTCCACCTTTGCTGGGTCTACCTCCAATCCATCCTTAGATATGATATGTCCTAGAAAAGCCACTTTCTCCAACCAAAAATCACATTTACTGAACTTGGCAAACAACCGCTTATCCTTCCGAACTTGAAGCACTGTCCTCAGATGGTTTACATGCTCGAATCTAGTCTTGGAATATACTAAGATATCGTCGATGAACACGACTACAAACTGATCCAAAAAGGATTGAAAACTCTATTTATCAAATCCATAAAAGCTGAGGGGGCATTAGTAAGTCCAAAGGGCATTACTAAAAACTCATAGTGGCCATAGCGTGTTCGAAAGGCAGTCTTATAGATATCTGCTGGTTTAATCTTCAGTTGGTGGTAACCAGATCTCAAGTCGATCTTAGAAAAGACTACTGATCCCTTAAACTGACCAAACAGATCTTCAATCCTAGGAAGGGGATATTTATTTTAATGGTAAACTTATTCAGCTCCCTATAATCTATACACAACCTCAAACTCCCATCTTTCTCTTAACGAACAAAACAGGGGCTCCCCACGGTGATGTACTTGGTCTGATAAATCCTTTATCCAACAGATCTTGTATCTGTTCCTTTAACTCTTTCATTTTTGATGGAGCAAGGCGGTAGGATGGTCTAGAAACTGGTGCTGCTCCGGGTACTAAATCGATTGTAAATTCCAGCTCTCTATCTGGCGGCAGTCCATGTATATCCTCTAGGAATACCTCAGGAAATTCGTTTACTACCTCCACATCTGAAAGTTGGGGATTACTACTCGATGCTAAAGTCGACAGGCTTGCCAAATATCCTAACCCACCTTTCCTCAAACAACCTTGAGCTTTAAGAGCTGGAATAATGCGAGGAATCTTACAAATCTGATTGGCCTCAAACGTAAACAAGTCTCCTCTTGGAGTTTTACCACTACTGTTCTAACCTTGAAATCTATCACTACTCCATATCGGGTTAACCAATCCATTCCCAAAATCATATCGAACTCAGGCATAGGTAAAACAATCAAATTGGCAGTAATCAAATGCCCTTGAAGCCTAAGTTCTAAATCGCGAAACAGGTCATGGGATACTAACTCTTCTCCTGAGGGCACCGTCACACAAAACCCCATTGCTACTTGGTCAGGTCTGGTAGGTAACTTCTTAGCAAACTCCGCTGATATAAAGGAATTAGTTGCACCTGAATCTATCAAGGCCAAAGAGGGCAAACCAGCGATCAAAATCTTACCTGTAACCACCGTAGAATATGGGTTGGCTTGCTCAGCTGTCATGATGTAAGCTCTACTGGTCACCATCTATTTTGTCTTTGGGCAGTTCCTTATAATGTGGCCCGGCAACCCACATTTGTAACAAACATTATGTCCAACTCTAGAAGGACCAGGGTGGTTCTTCTGACACGTAGGACACACTGGCATAATGCTAGCAGCGGAAACTGCACTAATAGGTTGAACAGCTAGAGGCTTCTGCTCTTGGGGTCGCTGCTGATTCTTGTATGGTTTCTTGGGTAGCCTCTGGTCCTTCTGCTGGAAGACTTGCCTCTTCAGCTGTCGCTCCTCCATTAGAGCCTTCCAATCTTGATCAGCTCAGAGATCTTTGTCCACCGCGCTCCTATAATCCTTGGGTTCCACCAGCCTAACATCATGTCTGAGCGCAGGCTTCAATCCATCTACAAAATGTCGCAACTTCTCTCTCGGATCTGCTCCAATCAATGGCACAAAATAACACCCTCTCTCAAACTTCCAAACATACTCTTGGACAGACATGTCCCCTTGCTTATTATTAAAAATTGTCTTTTCAACTCCGACTGCTTGTCCTCGGTAAAATACTGCTCATAGAACACTCTCTTGAATTCTTCCCAAGGAAGGTTCGTTAAATCAATTGTAAGCCTAGATCCTTCCCACCAGAGCATAGCATCATCCTTTAACATATAAATCGCACATCTAGCCCTCTCTAAATCCGGCATCTCATGATATTCAAATATCACCTCCATCGACTTTATCCAACTCTCTGCGACAAATGGGACTATTGAGCCGCTGAATTCTCTTGGCTTCTGTCTTCGAAATCTTTCCTGAGGGTCATCATGACTCAGTCCTCTGCTACTCGAAGATTGGCCATTGACTCTGCCCGATTGCTCTACCAAAAACCTAAGGAGTTGGGCAATATTAGCGTTACTATCAAGGCTGGATTCACCTATCGGGTTGTTTCCTCTTCCTCTTCTTCGTCCAGACATCTTAATCTATAGCCCGCAATCCACCACACATGAACATCAGAACATGCTAAAATCAAGAAGATACATGCTCTAAAACATAAAATAAAACTCACAGCTCTGGAGAAACGGTTGACGAAATCTGTCCCAACTGGAAATGTGTGTATTTATCTCTGGACCATGCTCTGATACCAAGTTGTGACACCCACGCACATGGGAGCCAACGGATTGTATAAAAAGAAGTAAAAGAGAAATGGAAGGGCTGAAATTGATATGCAGCAAGCTGTATTGCCTTGCTAAAAGAAAATTCGAAGAATAAACAGTTGACGCCAAAATTTAAAACATATTCCAATATAAAATTCAAAATGCAAAATGCAATTGCGAGATTACAACTTTCGGAATTATTTTTGAATCCACTATTGTTGTAATGGATCTTAATACAGATTGGCAAAAGATCAAAAACAACAACAACAAAATGAACGTCACGGAACCGTTGGCTTTCGATAAACACCCACACAACACAGCTGGATCAGCTCCCACCTCCCGCCTGTCCAGATCTGACTCACCTGCCAAGAAAGCTATTGAGCCTAGGGGCTCAGAAAGCAAAACTGAGAATAACAAGAGCACAATATGCAGGAAGGAACAATACGTAAGATATCATAGTTTAAAGGAAGTCATTTAAACATAATTAAATCGTAAACATCTGCTCTGGGAGAACTCAGATCTCAACATTATTTTCTTTAGACTTATGGGTCAGAATCTCTCCTTCGTCACACTTGATCAAGTTACTTCTGAATTCAGTTACTATATGGCGAATTTCACCCTGTGTGAAGGGGCAACTATCATGCTCGACTGCTGCTCACCCTTCCTATGTGGACCGTCTGTTATCTTTGCCATAAATCTTAAAATCTGAACATTTTCTTCCTTTAAACAACATCTGGATGAAATCAGATTCAACATCGGGGTTCACTTAATTTTAAACTCATTTTCTCACAAAATAGCATTTTCACTGAGCAGCCAACGAGGACTAGGGAGAAAAGATGTCTGAATGAAACAGTGTCTGGGTACGGGATACAATTAAGATGTTAGAGACAGCTGTGACTCTGGGAACACTATCGCTAACAGGAAGATCAGATGTTAGAGTGTAAATGTTGTCGCTAGTGAGGAATTCATATGTCGCCAGAGGATAGCGTTTATAAACTATCTATGAAATAATAATGTATAGATGTAACAACAGATTTTGGCCTCGGTCAACTCAGATGTCAACGAATTGGGTTGGTCAACTCAGATGTCAACGAATTGGGTTGGTCAACTCAGATGTCAACACAAAGGTAAAATGGTCGATAACATGAAATCTGAACAAACTTGGATATGAAGAAAAACTGGAAAATGGTATAAAAACATGTGTTATTGTGAAATCTGGTTGCTAATCTACGAAACAGAAATCTGGCTATGGAACTAGTGCTGTAGTATTTACGAACGACAACCATAGATACCAGTTCTTCTTATCAAATCAGAACAACATCCTGATTCGACCAGCATCACCGATTACCTGGAGTCAAGTTCAAACACTGCCATTCACCAGAAGAAGAACTTTGTGACTATACATTGAACTAGAATCTGTCATGCTCAGCAATGTAAACAACATATTTTGCGTAAAACATGATTTGAGTTTCTGACGGAAACTAACTGTGAACCCAAAACAACATACATATTTTTCAAAACCAACAGAGGCATGAACATTAACTGAAACTTAACTTAACTCAGGCAAGCAATCACAGAACTGAAAGGAATCAATATATACTTTCATGGCGTAGCAAGAATCAGATTTACTGGCCTTAATACTGGGAACACAGAGCACAGTAGGTCACCACAACAAGTCTCCTCAAGCACAACGACAAGCTCCACTGGTTTTTAGATGAAAATGAAAGTTTATTGCAAATCATGGAACTTATAGTTCATAAGGACAATAGGCATGGGAGTTGGTGGGTGTCAGGGGAAAAACACTCGAGTAGGCATGTGTGCCCTGCTTACTTCTATTTTTTTTTAAAAGTCCCCTGTTACTATTTTAATTTGTAAAAGAGTTACTCAAGTCGGGAAAGAGCCATCTCCCATCCAAAATCATTTTATTTGCAAAATCTTAAAAATCTCTCGGTTTGTGCTCGGGGCGACACCTACTCAGACCTCTGCCACCTGTCAAAAATTTGAAAATAAGAAACCAGCTTACAAACAAACGAACAAGATGAAGTCTGAAATTTCGAAAAGGGTCCTTAAATTAAAAAGGACTAAAAATTATGGTCCTACGAATTTTTGGCTGCTACAACTCTACCCACCTTATAAAAATTTCGTCCCCGAAATTTACTTACCGAACAAATCTGGGTAACAAATATGCATATCAGCTTCTGTTTCCCACGTAGCTTCTCGTTCGGTTTGGTTAGACCACTGAACTTTAACCATAGGAATACTAAGTTTCCTCAGCTTCCTAGTTTCCCTAAGAATAATCTTCTCGGGCCTTTCTTCATAACTCAAATCTGGTGCTAAGTGAATTGGCTCAGCGCTCAATATATGCGACGGGTGGGGAACATACTTCCTCAATGCTGAAACATGGAATACATTATGCACTAAAGACAGATGTGGGGGCAAAGCTAATCGATAAGCCAACGTTCCTACTTTTTCCAGAATCTCATAAGGACCAATATACGTGGGACTCAGTTTTCCCTTCTTACCAAAACGCATCACTTCCTTCATTGGAGCTACTTTCAAGAAGACGTGATCCCCAACATCAAAACTCAGCTTTGAAGAGAGAAATATGTTAGTACTGTGTGGACCGACCCGATTTGAGAGTATATTGTAGACTGACCTGGTTCGAGGGTTTAGTGTAAACCGGTACGGTTCATGGGTACCGACTGAGGTAAGATCTGAATGTGTGAGATCTGGTCATCCGGATCTGAGTTTCGATGCGACGCTGTTTAGTGATATCCATTTAGGAGCTAGTTGTATGACACGTGTGAGTGTGCCAAGGGATGATCTGTATAATGAAGAGCTATTGCTACAGCTTACGTTGAGATCTGTTACTACTGGGTATCCTGTGTACTGTTTTGAGATACCAGATCTGGTGAGCATTGTGTTAGAGTACAGCTGGATGACGTAGACTAGCTGGGAGAAAGAGAGACTAGTGAGTTGGTCAGATCTGAGTGGGACTCCTGTGCGACGTCGTTTTGTGGTACCCAGATCTGAGATAGCGTAGAGGAGTCAAATCTAGTATGGTGCTCAGATCTGAGTTGGTAACAGATGTGAGCCTGAGTTATCGGTGGATACTGTTCATCAGATCTCTGTAGATTTGAGTTATATGAATAGAAGACGTTGACTGTGCTATCGTCATTTTTCTCCAACACTTAGAAAATATTTCTCCACGTTAACATACCCTCTGCTGTAGCGAACCCCTTACTGTTCATCGAATCTTATCTCCTTCGATTCCCGGCTGTAGATGGCGTAGCTTGGAGCAAGATTGGTAGCATTGAGTTACTCTTGCCAAGACGTTTCTTACTGTACCGCTTTCGAGGGCTTTGAGCAGCTATAAGAGGAACGCGAAGAAGCTACAGTGTGTCGTTTGTTCGTATTCTGTCCAATTGGTTCTTCCGGTAGTGCTTTCGAGTAAGTGTTAGATCCTCCCTTGCGCTTTGTTTAGAGCTATCTGTTGTGATTCAAGGGTAGGACAGAGCTGGGTTGAGCTGGTGGCTCCCCGTTTGGGTTTCTGTGCTTACTGTCCCTTAACTAGTCGTTGTGTTTGGCTAAACAGGTTTCAGATCTGAGTTGTTCGGGACACTTGTGTGGTATTTGTAGCACATAAGCTAAGGTACGGATTTGAGCTTGTATTACAGCTTTGGGATAAGCTTGGATATATGTGTATGCTTGCTGGTATGTTTGCAGTGTGTACGCTATCGTATCGTTGTGCTTACTGATAGTCTCTATGCTGATTATTGTAAGCTTTTGCATTGGCATACATGCATCTTTCCTGTTGAGCTCATATCTTGTTAGCCGTGTAGTTTTGTGCTAACCTGCATGTACCAGGATGCTTGTTATTGAGGACGAGCGGCAATATCGTTCTCCTCATCTCCCTTGCTGATCTAGTTGCTAGCCGCTGAGACGAGTGGATAGATACCATGCTCTCATGAGCTTGGCAGCAGCAGGTTAAGTGAAATGGTTTATGTGTCTGTACAGTGTGTTGAGACGAGTGGATAGCTACCACGCTCTCTGACTCTATGTGGCCACTCCATCCCATTCATTTGATCTGTGAACAGCTTCTCTTCGAGCTCCTTTTGGCTTCCTGATTCGTTTGTAGCCTGTTGCCTTTGCATTATGCTGTTCTCATGCATAGCACATTCATTTATATTCGTTGTTGTCTATTAGCTGTTTGATTTGCTCTCCGTACTGGGGTTTGACCCCTGTCCCTCTGGGGCTAGTTGTTTGGTTATTTGTGTGTTGTTCATGTTACCCATATTTCTCAGCTGTTCATGGAGGTGACTCAGCTGGAGGTTCCCCGAGAGGTGGATAGATTGTTCCAGTTAAATTATATTATATATATATATATATTGGATTTGGCGTCGGGGGATGCCCCATGCTGTCTTGTATTCAAATTTGAGTCTGTAGACTCGATGCTTGTAATTGTTAGTGCTTGTTGCTGTTGTTGGTTTTCGGTTGTTGGAAAACAAATTTTGAGTATAAGCGTATTTTGAATTTATGTTTTCTATGTCGGGCCAAAAAGAAAAATTTTAGCCACTTTTAATGCTTCCGCGTTTGTAATTGCGTGCTTTATCTCTGATTTGTGCACCGGGCCTAACATTTTTGGTATCAGAGATTAAACAAGGATAAGCTCGAATTCTTTTGATCACACTTGAGTCTAGGTACTGTGTTGCTTGGTGCGTGTGCTTGACTATGTGTTATATTTGCTGTTTGATCTTATTTCCTTAGTGTTTGCATAGATTCCGCCTAGACGTGGGATAGAGCTACAAGGCAGATCCCGATAGAATCTGAGGCTTAGAATGAGGAGGTGGACCGTAGTATTCCCGTACGTATGCACGCTAAATAGGTTGATGACGAGGTGGATGTGTTGGCAGCCCGTGTAGACGAAATGGAGCTGATTATGACGAGGTTTCAGCCGATGAATCCTCAAACATTCAATGGTGACGAGTCTAGTTCCGATGCTGAGTCCTGGTTGCAGAATATTACGGGGCTGTTTGATCGAGTGCGTTATGACGATGAGCGTAGACTGAGTTTAGCTACATTCCAGTTGAGGAAGAATGCAGAGCGCTGGTGGAGAGGTGCTTCACGAACTCTTGAGGAGACTGGTGTGGGGATTACTTGGGACAGTTTTTGTACTATGTTTCGATAGGAGTACGTCCAGGAGTTCTATGTTAATGCCCGGGAGCGTGAGTTCGATAATTTGGTTCAGGGAACCATGTCTGTGGGGGAGTATGCTCGAAAATTTATGCTCTCCTTGCCTATGTTCCTCATGTGTCTGGTCGTGAGATGACGAGGAGGAACCGATTCTTGGAAGGACTGAACGAGGATCTTTATTCCTTGGTGTTGGCAAGTTCACCTACCAGCTATGCGGATGCGGTGGACAAGGCGATGGACATCGAGGAAGGGTTGCAGAACCGTAGGTCTTGGGTTAGGCCACAAGCTGCTCAAGGTATTCGTCCCAATGTTCAAGGGGCACAATCTTTCGAACCTTCTCAGTCATCCCAGCAACCCCAAGACATCACAACAACCTGGACGCCACAGGTTCAGCCCCCGTGGCCATCAATTTAAGAAGAAGCAGGGTTCTAGTTCTTCTGGTTCAGGCAGTTCGAGTAGTAGTAGCAGTCCCAGGGCTAAATTTTGTGGCCAATGTGGAGGAAAACACCCTTCGAAGCAGTGTGTAGGGATTCATGGTGTTTGCAATCTTTGTGGGTAGTACGTACATTTTGCGAGAGTATGTCCTCTGGCTGGATCTCAGCACACCGCTTGTGAGACCCAAAAGCTGATAAGATTAATTGAGTTAATCTCAGCATCTGGGGTTTGTAACGAATTTCACTACTTAATCTCGACATGCCTCAAAATAAATAATATATGCAACAAATAACCTAAAAACATAATCACATCGATATACACATAATAAACATAAACTGGAAGTAATCGGGCAATTATATAAATCAGTCAAACACTAACTGTGAGGAATCAGATTTTAGATTAGTGATTAATCGAATTCATCTGAGATTAGAAGAGCTTAATTGTAGGAAGTTTTCGTAATTTTGGTATTTTGAGTTAGAAGCTGGTCGGTGGTGAAATCCTGTAGCAACACGTATTTGGAATCGCGGGAGATTATTACGCCGTCGTTTTGGTGAAACCAGCTGTAGCTTATTAAGTCAACGCGAGTCAGCGGTACTGTAGCTCGCAGCTTGTAGAAATTGGAAATCAGTAGTTGCGTCTGGGTGACCAGCTGTTGGTTTGAAGAACCAGTCGTGGATGTGAGACGACATCGTTTAGATAAGTTGAAATGCTACGTTTTGGGGATTGCATCTGGTACCAGTTGTGAGGAATTGGTTACCAGCTGTTGGTTGGATCAGTTGTTGACAACAGTGCTGACGTGTCTTATGCGACGTCTTTTTGTTTAGCTACGCTTGTGTCTGGATTGTTTAGCGTAACCAGCTGCTGGTTATTTCGTAGAATCTGTTGTCAGCTGGTGGAACGCTGCGGCGTCGTTTTGTTTAGATGGAACGGTGTCATTTTGATTAGTTGCTACGATGTCGTTTTGGTATTGCTTTGGTATTATGTTGCGACTGGTTGTTGCTGCTGGTTTTGTTGTAGAAGATGTGAATACCAGTCGTAAGGTACCTACTGTAGCAACGTATGGATAATTGAGAACAGCAGCTATTGGATTTGAGAGATATATAGATAAGTGTTGATCGACACTTAGAATTATTCTGAACCCGATATTTCTTATCTCCAACTTCCAACCCTCGTTTTAGCTACTGTTCACCGTGACCTTTCTCCGTCGATTTCCGCTGCTTCCCGCCGTGGTTTTGAGTGATATTGGTGGCGCTGAACTCCTCTTGAGTTTCTCTAACGATTGATATCAATTTGGAGACTGGAACCATGGATTTGAGGAAACGCGAAGAGCCTGTCCGTTCGACGCTTTCTGTGAAATCTTGCCCGAGCGTTCCTCTGTCAGTGTAAGCTTTTGGGTAAGTGTTCTCCTCTGTTTTGAAGTTATGTTTCAGCTGTTTAGCCTGAGTTGTATGGCACAACTAGGATTTAGTTCTCGGCCGTAGGGGCTAAGTGAATTCGACTTAGTGTTGAGCTGAATTACTAGATGTTTTAACAGATCTGAACTTCCGGGAGGCTTACAGCTGAATTGTCGTGACCAGTGAGTGAAGGTTTGAGGTTAGCCGTGCCTGGTGAGATCTGTTGGATAATTCAGAGGATTGAGGTATGAATTGAGCAGATTTAGCAGCTTGAGCGTGAACATGGCTGTAATTGATGTTGTGAGATTTGCTGATATGATTCTGTGAATTACGTGATACAACTTGTTGAATTGATTTAGTTACATTCTGTTTTCACGTATTGAACCGTATGAATTTTGAATTGAATATTGAATTGGCATACATGCATACATCTTGAGCCTGGTTGTTAGATTGATTTATGACCTGATTGAAAGCCACGTTGGGACTGGCCGACTGATGAGTTGTGCTTGAAAAGTCCAACGCTATCATCGGAGTGGTGACTATCGGATTCGAGTGTCTACCACCGAGTTGTGATGGGCTGACGGGCTGCCTGGTTGTTAGATTGATTTATGACCTGATTGAAAGCCACGTTGGGACTGGCCGACTGATGAGTTGTGCTTGAAAAGTCCAACGCTATCATCGGAGTGGTGACTATCGGATTCGAGTGTCTACCACCGAGTTGTGATGGGCTGACGGGCTCTGAAGATCACGGACCGATGATTTACCTGGTTGATACACCGTGTGGGTATAGAGGCTGACTGAATGATTGCCAGTTGATACACTGGTCTAGCTATCCGATCCTTGATAGCCCTCATGCATTTCATAGCATTGATTATAGTATGTTGCTTGATTAGCTGTTTTGATAGCTCTTCGTACTGAGGCTTGACCTCGTATTGTTTTCCTGCTTTGTGTTGTTTGGGTCTCTGTTACCCATTTGCAGGATCTTCAGGTAACCAATCTAGACAGAGTGGAGGTTCAGCTGGTCGATCCCCGTTTCCTTGAGTCCCAGTCTATTTATGATATGTATTGAACCGGGGGATGCCCTGTGTTTTATTGTATTTGGGGATCTGTATTTTGAATTGAATATTGTTGTTACCTGATTGTTGGAGTTTGAGTTAACTCGTATTTTGAGTATTGATATTTTGAATGTATGTTTGAGTTCAGGCCCATTTTATTTTGAAAATTTTTTTTAAGCCCGATTTTACGCTTCCATGATTATGTGCTTAATTGTGCTCTAATCTTATGTGATTAGCACGGGGCCTGACACTAACACTTACAGACTTCGAGGCAAGACTCCATGAGCTTCCTGCAGTCAGCTGTAGGCACAACCCAAACCAGAACCATGCTCTGATACCAACTGAAACGTCCCTCTAACTACTACAGATAAACCAATCGTTTTAAAAGGATTTCTAAAGCGGAAAGACTGGATAATTTTTTCCCCCTAAAACAGCTAATAACTCCAATTCACGCATGACTTTAAAATGACTTTAAAATAAAGCGTAACAACCAGACAAAAATATAAATGAATACTCGGAACCTCCTAAAAAATAAAGGTTTTAACATCTGCGCAGTAATTTAAAATCATTCTAGGTCATCAAACTCTGTCTAACTAAATAAAACACTTAAAAAAAATGTATCTAGCCGATCAAAACATCGCTGTCAAACTCAAGCGGAAAAACACAGGCCGCTGGGTAAGTGCCAAGCTCGACTGCAGCCCACTCAGGAATCCTGCCCCTTGATCTCGATCTCGACCTCATCTGCATCCAACAAGCATAGTGAGTCTAAAGACTCAACAAGTACAAAACAGGAATAACGAATAATAAATAATACATGCACATGAAAATAAAATAGTCCTACTTAAAATAATTTCTTTTCTGAAAATCATAAGCATATAAATCCTCAATAACGTTAAAACATTTGCATGCATAAAATAAATTTGCTAAAACATTTTTCCTCGTGAATTACATTCCCCGACTGTTGTCCCTCAACCTCAAGCCGCTTGATCAAGCTAATAAATACTAGTAATAGGTTGGAAAGGCACTCCAGTACTCATATGGAGCCCAGACCCGTCAGTTGGAAAGGCACTTCAGTACTTTTCTGAAGCCCAGACCCGTCATTTTGATATGGCAAGCGGAACGTCTCCCGACCCCGTACCCGTCATAAAAAAACCACAATCAAGTCCCATCATTCAAAATTTTATTTTCGTCATTCATGCCTCAAAATTCCTCAAAAAGTTTATTTACTCAAATCATAACCTTCTGCTCATAAAACATTTTATAAAAGTCAAAAATGGCATAAAATAGTCAAACATACTGAATTTATAATTTTAGAGATTTTATACCATAATTAAATTCCGAAAATTCCATAAATCACAAGTCTGTTCACTTCATTCCCTACAATATGACCTATTCTTTGAAGAATATGGCGAAGCTGTACATAGATTTCATGGTGCGTTTGCACGGTGTGCCAGTTTCGATTGTTTCAGATCGTGATCCTAGATTTACTTCCAGGTTTTGGAAGAGTTTGCAGACAGCTTTGGGAACCAGATTGACGATGAGTACAGCGTATCATCCCCAGACAGATGGCCAATCTGTGAGAACTATCCAGATTTTAAAAGATATGTTGAGAGCTGTTGTGATGGACTTTAGTGGTAGATGACAAGATTCGTTGTCTTTGGTTGAATTTTCCTACAATAACAGCTATCAGGTCACGATTGGGATGGCATCATTTGAAGCTTTGTATGGTAGAAAGTGAAGATCGCCTATACGTTGGGAATAAGTGGGGGAGAAGCAGTTGTCTTCCCTAGAGTTTGTGCAGCAGATGAGAGATCAAGTGGATCTGATTCGCCAGAGAATGAAAGCTGCTCAAGATCGCCAAGCTAGTTATGCGAATAAGAGGCGTAGACCTTTAGAATTTGAGGTTGGTGATCTAGTTTTTCTGAAAATTTCTCCTTTCCGCAGTGTTATGAGATTTGGTCTCAAGGAAAAGTTGGTTCCTCGTTATGTTGGTCCTTATGAGATAGCTGAGAGGATTGGCCCTTTGGCATATCGTTTGTTGTTGCCTCCAGATTTGTCCTCCTTACATGATGTGTTTCATGTTTTGATGTTGAGGAAGTATGAGCCAGATCCCTCGCATGCGTTGAGAACTGATGAGGTGGAGCTAGATAGAACTTTGAGTTATGTGGAATATCCCTTGCAGATCGTGGATAGAAAAGAGAAACAGCTAAGGAATAAGACCATTCCTTTGGTGATGGTGCAGTGGAGCAAACATGGTAGAGAGGAAGCTACTTGGGAACTGGAAGAAAAGATGCAGCGTGAGTGGCCGCATCTGTTTTAGTGAGTGTTGTATCAGATTCCAGTCGTTGGTCCTTTGTTTTTCCTAGTAGATGTTTGCTTATGTTTGTTTCCCCAGTTATCTTGAACTCTTGATTTGGACTTGATTGATTTCGAGGATGAAATCCTGTTTTAGTGGGGGAGAGATGTGAGACCCAAAAGTTTAGAAGGTTACTTGAGTTAATTAATCGGGTTTTATTTGATTCAGATTTGAGCGAATGAGTCTGGGTGACCAGCTTTGAGTCGATATGCTTGGAGAAGCTATCGGGTTTTGTATAAGTCCTTATAACAGATTTGGAGAGTTAGAGTTTTTGTTGGGGGATCTGTTCAGATGCGAGTGTTAGTCATCGCTGAGTGTTTGTGTTCAGCAGTCGTGGTGGGATCTATTGTCGCTGAGCAGAAGAGAGTATGATAGCTTGTTGTGTAGCGAGTAGCTAAACTACGTCGTTTGGATTAGTTGGAACGACAGCGTTTTGGTTTAGCGGGCGAGACTCAGTTGTGAGCAGCGTTGGTCTTCATATTCGAGAGAGATCTGAGTGTGTAGAGCGATGTCGTTTTGGCTTTCATATTCCTTCTTGTGCTAGCGATTCAGATCTGAGTAGCGGGTGACGTGTTCAATTGCGATAGTGGACTTCTGCGTCGTTTGAGTTAGTAGGGATCTGTTTTGGCGAAAGGCCATATCTGTTGAGATATTCAGATCCGAGCGGGTAAATCTGCTTTGTACCTTAAGTTTTCGATGAGATATGCTCAGCAAGTATAGGCAGATTTGAGTATAGAAGTGGACTTGGTCTTCATTGCCTTGTATTGTTTCCCGACACTTAGAATATTTCCCGTAAGATAACTCTGTCACGATATCCTAGCTACTGTTCACCGAACCTTATCTTCTTCGATTGCCGATGGTAGACAGCTCCGATTTAAGTAAGAGTGGTAGCGTTGGAATCCTCTTGCTAAGAAGCTTCGTTTGGTGCTGCTTTTGGACGCTTGCTTGAAGCTGGTGAGGTGTGCTAAGACATCTCCCTTGTGTAGTCTGTTAGCGTTCCGTCCTAGCTTGTTGGGGTAAGTGTTCAGACCCTACATTGTGTTGTTTAGAGCTCTCTGTTGAGATAGAGGGATAGTATAGCGCAGGTCGAAGACCCTACATTGTGTTGTTTAGAGCTCTCTGTTGAGATAGAGGGATAGTATAGCGCAGGTCGAGTTCGTAGCTCCCAGCTGTTGCTTTTCTGTGTTTCGGTTCTTGAGTAGTTTCTTTGATGGCTTAGCAGGTGACAGATCTGTGTTGCTCGGACCCTGTTGTAGTAATTGTAGCTCAGAAGATTTGAGGTACGGATGTGAGCTTGTTTTACAGCTTTGGATTTAGCATGGGTGATTATGCTTGCCGCTGTGTGTGCTTTGCGTAATGTATATGTTTCTGTGTTGAACATTTTAGCTGTTGCATACACGCATTTATCACCTTGAGCTCAGATCTGTTGTAGCCGTGTCTTGTTGTTGCTGATTCTGTGCATGCCAGGATGATGTTGAGGTGAGCGGGTAACTCCCGTACCTCATCTCCCTGCTGGGATCTGTTAGCCACTATGAGCGGAGTGGGTAGCTCCCACATCTCATGAGTTGGGCAACATCGGGTTGAGCTATGTGTTGCATCTGGTGCCGTGTGTTGAGACGAGTGGGTAGCTCCCATATACTCACACACCCCGTGGCCACTGATATCTGTTATCCATTGCTATCAGCCTTGATTATTGATCAGCTTTGAGTTGCCTTCGAGATTTTGGCTCCGTGCCATTGGGTTTAGCCTTCTGTTGTGCTCAGCTGTTCATGCATAGCATTTGCATATTACTTGTTGCTTTCCGTTAGCTGTTTTATGCTGCTCTCCGTACTGGGGTTTGACCCCATGTCCCTCTGGGGGCTGGTGTTGTTTGCCTGTGTATGTGTTTTCAGGTTATCATGGTTACTCTGCTGGTCGTGGAGTAAACCCAGCTGAAGGTGTCCCAAGATGTGGTTAGAGTGTCCCAGTTAGCGTATAGCATATATGTATAAGCACTGTTAGCCGGGGGATGCCCTATGCTTTATTGTATTTCAGTTGCTTTCTGTAGTGCTTGTATCTGTTGAATGTTGTACTGTTGTACCGAGTTATTTTAACTAATGTGATATTTTGAGTATTGGTGTATTTTAAATTATATGTTTTAATCGTCAGACCAAAAGCGAAAATTTTAAGTCACTTTTGTATGCCTCCGCTATTGTTTTGCGTGGTTTAACTCTATATCGTGCACAAGGCCTGACAATACACACCGTACTTAGTTCAATCAAGAGGAACGAAGATGTATAAATATTTGAAAAAACTGTATTGGTGGCCACGAATGAAACACGATATCTCCAGATTTGTTTCAGAATGCTTAACATGCCAACAAGTAAAAGCAGAACACCAAATACCAGCAGGTATGTTAAAGCCTCTTCCCATACCAAAATGGAAATGGGAAAACATTGCTATGGACTTCGTAGTGGGACTACAAAGAACATTACATGGGTTAAATTCCATTTGGGTTATAGTGGATAGATTAACCAAGTCAGCTCATTTCTTGCTTGTTAAGATGACATTCGAGCTGAACAAGTAAATTTGAGCTGTATATCAAGGAATAGTTATGTTGGCTTACGGTGGCGGATCCGGATCCCACTTCCTGGGGGCGCAGCGGAAAAACAAAAATTGGGCCGAAAAGTGTTCAATACATGAAAATAAATCTACAAACATACATAGGGTGTTCATAGATTACTACCTTGCTGGCGTCTAGGTGCCTGGCTCCAACCAGATTTACAAGAAAACTGGCTCTTCACGGTAGGCGGCGGTAGATCCTCCAATCAGGTCCACGATTGGATTCAATCATCCTCCAATCAGCCTGCACTAGAAAGCTGATGGATTTTGCCACGGATGGAATCACCTCGAAAAACTGATCGGAACAAGTCCGATTGCACGACGGCGGGCGGCGACGATCGGCGGTGGAGGGCGGCGGCCGGCGGCATGCGTGAGGTTGTGGAGAGGGGGCGGCCGAGACTTAGGTTTTTTTGGAGGCTAGGGTTGTGTGTAATGATACGAGTGATTAATCCCTAATACAATATTAACATATAATATGTATACATGGGCTTGAACCGGCCCATTCGACTTGGGTCAGGCCCAAGTACATATATGAACATTCGGTTCATTTAAATCACCACGGTTTCATCATAACTCCGATCGACGATAAGATCGGACCGATCGAATCAGTTTCCAAAACTGAATGTTATGACGTGAAAAACAATTTTTCAGATACCTAGTTCAAAATGACAGTTTTGCCCCTCAACAGCGGGAAATCGCAATTTGACCCCTGTTGACTTTTAGGAAGCCATGATCCCCTAGGTATCACTGATAGTGTCTGCAAGAACCAGTTGGTCGTGGTTAGCGTACAGTACGGTCCTTTCAACACATATATCCCGATCAGATCAACGACCATTGGTAAATCGAGAGTCGCTAAAGATCCGATAGCTATGCATACATCTTGGAGATCGAATAGTGACATCGCGAGTGTTACTAGGTAAACCCATTTACCTAAAACACTTCTAGTACTCTGGCCAGAGATTTATACACTATTATCTCCTCAGATAGCATAGGATATCCATGCATGTAAGCGAGCGGTGAATCCTCGACAACGAAGCATCGACTCCTACATACATCGGGATCTCACCCAATCCCGACGTCTAATGACCCCAAGTGAGTCGGCAAACGAGTCAAAGTGAGACGCCTATCATATAGAGTCTCAATGACGTTTCGAGTAGTGAGGACTAATCAGTACAACCAAGACCTCGAACTTTTCCACTCGTCAAATGGTAACCACTTGGAAAGTCCGAACGAGGGTAGTTCGATAGATCACCAGGTCACTATCCATCTGCATGCTCAGAACATCACAATGTTCCCTATCAATGAAACATGATACTTCGCATCGTAGATGCTAGTCTCAAGCTCGGGGGCCTTATCCTCATTTTGACGGCCCAATCGATTAGGAACAAATTCAGAATGCACAGTGACTATTAGATGTATTTCATGATAGCCGTCATACCCACTATCACATCTAACATACACTATGGTGCATTCTAGGTCTTTATCCAACACAATTGTTAACATTATATAACATAATGAAAATAAAGAATGCCATAAAGAATGTGAATATCATATATAAAGATCGTTTCACACAAGAGTCTATAAACCCACACGCCACAAGTTGGCTAGTTGGGCATCTACTCTAACAATCTCCCACTTGCCCTATAGCCAACTACTCATCAGACGCAGTCCCATTGTTTCGATATGTTTTTCAAACAACGGTCCTGGCAAGGGCTTCGTAAGTGGATCAACAATGTTGTTCGTAGAGGCAACTCTCTCAACTGCTATGTCACCTCTAGCCACAATATCCCAGATTATGTGGTATTTTCTCAGTATATGTTTGGATATTTGGTGAGACCTAGGCTCCTTTGCTTGCGCAATGGTACCCGTGTTGTCGCAGTACATCGGGACTGGACCAACTCCATCAGGAATGACGCCCAACTCTTGGACGAAATTCCTTATCCAAACCACCTCCTTAGCAGCAGCTGATGCTGCAATGTACTCAGCCTCAGTGGTTGAATCCGCGATGGTGTCTTGCTTGGAACTCTTCCAAGAGACAGCACCACCATTGAGCATGAATACAAATCTAGAGGTAGACTTCGAATCATCCACGTCACACTGGAAGCTAGAATCAGTATAGCCTTCCAGTTTCAGTTCACCACCCCCATAGACCATGAACATATTCTTAGTCCTTCGCAAATACTTAAGAATATCCT
>KV005770.1:74249-85837 GCA_001598015.1 Dorcoceras hygrometricum
TTTAACCCAGCTGGTGGTGCCCCAGGAGGTGGCTAGCGTGTCCCAGTTGCATATAGCATACTTATATATATGTATCAGTTAGCCAGGGAGATGCCCTGTGCTTTGTTGTTGTACCCGTAGGGGAGTCTGATACATGTTTGGAATTATGTGTGCTTTATTGTTGATTTGTTTACGAATTGAGAAACTTATTTTAAGTATTGTTGTATTTTAAATTATATGTTTAAAACCGTCGGGCCTAAAAGCGAAAATTTTACCCACTTTTTGATAGCTTCCGCATGTGTTTATCTGTTGTGAGCACGAGGCCTGACAAAATCTCTGGCCAGAGTACTAGCTGTGCTTTAGGTAAATGGTTTACCTAGTAGCACATGCGATGTCGCTATTTGATCTTCAAGATGTATGCATGGCTATCGAATCTTTAATGACTCTCGATTTACAAATGATAGTTGATTCAATCGGGATATTTGAGATGAAAGGGTCGTACTATACGCTAACCTTGACCAACTGGTTCTTGCAGGCACTATCACTGATACCTAGGGGATCATGGGGTGATGTTGCTAGACGCTTTACCATGGTCCGATGGTAAGTCCGAAAATATTTTTTTGGAGTCACAAAAGTTGTGAGCTCATGGCTAGCTGTATCCCTGAACCATTGAGGGTCACACAAGTACTGGTTTCCCAGTTCTCGTACGGATATAGTATTCAAAGTGTTGAGTATAATAGGAGGAAGATTAGAAATATGACTTCTTAAAAGTAGCTAATGGAGTAGAACTTCCATATTTAGCTAATGAGAGTAAACCTGCCATATATAGATTTAGTGGTCCGAAAATTTGATTTTGTATCATAATTATCAGTTTTTTAAACTAAGCTCATCGGTGATATCTGATCATCGATCGAGATTATGATGAGCCCACAATCGAGGGAGTACGAATGTTCATAGTTTGAGTTGAACCGAATGTTCACTATTTGAGTTGAACTGAATGTACACTGTTTGAGTTGAATCGAATGTTCACTATTGTTCAACTCAAACTCTATCCCTCCATCTATAAATATGACAATGAGGAGATACTGCGTGCCGCCAGACCCCCGTTTCGGCCATCTTGGTGAGGAGATTCCGTTCGTGACAATTCGTTGTGCTTTCTAGTGCAAGGCAGTGAAGGAATTTTGAAACCGGTCGTGGACCGGATTAGGCGAACAATTGGAGATTCAACCGTTGAAGTGCTATTGCAGCGTAAAACCAGAATAATCGAATCCGGGCGCGAAGTTTCAAAAAATAAATATTTCTAAACATCCTATGCATGTTTAGCTTTTGTTTTATTCGCGTATGAGTATTTACGGGCACAAAATTTTTAAAACTTCCGCTGCGTCCCGGGAGCATGAACCGGATCCCCCGCTGCTCCAACAAACACATCATCAAAATTTTAAATTACATTAATCTTTTAGTATCGTGCCGGCAATTTTAATGTCACTTTCAGCACTTATGGTGAAGTCGAAGTAAAAATGAATGAAACCCAAATTGACATTGATAAAACATAACTTTGGTAAATTGAAAGACCAACAAACCAACAAGATAATTGAGACGACTAAATTGTCTATTTTCTTGTTAATTATTATATCAACGATCATCACTTTCGAACATTCTCTGTTCATAGTGACAATACAGAGTGCACCTATTGTGTACATTAAGGTTGGGTTGTTAGCCCCTTGAGTCCGGGGAGGTGCGTGTCTAACTGCTGGTGCTATCTTATTTTTCTTAGAGATCAGTCTTACCCTTTCCCTATCGCGGCTCTATCCCAGTAGAAATAGTAGTACTCATTAATATCTGGATCTCACTTTTACGTCCACCCAGTCAACCAGGTCAAGTGGTACAATGTCGGCAACTTGACGTACGAGACCTTCTCAGGAGGTCACCCATCCCAATACTTCTCTCGTTCATGCATGCTTACTCAACAAATTATCCATGTTTTTTTCTCGGGAGAAGATAAAATACATGAAGCAAATCCCGACTTAGTATTTTCTAGAAACTAAAACAACGTTTTTTTTTGTGTTTATGAATTATTTTAAATTTATTAATATTTCACACCATCACCATACTTTATTTTTTCTTACACTTTCATATATTTCATAACTTTTTTTATAAAATTAAACATATGAGTTACATTTTTTCATATGTTTATACAAGTCTATGTGAATATAATTTTAATTTGATTGTTTTTAATTAATTAGGTCTCTATATGTTTCTTATTTGACATTTATTTTATTAGGATCGAAAACGGTTTAGAGGTTTGGATGAACTAATTTAAAATTTTGAAATCTCTTCTTCGGATAAAAATTTAATTCAGTATATCTCTTATCCTAATAAAATATTTATCCGCTTGAATTTTTTTAAGATAAAATCTTTTATTCGCTTAAGATTTTTGACAAAATAACTCTCATTATTTACTCACTTTAGTTATGAACGGTGAAATCTTTTAAAAGATGCGCACATGTTTTACCTTTCTTAGAGATGCAGATGCGTAATGAAAGCTTAAAACAAGTGCGAAAAAAATAAAAGATGCAATGTTTTTTTGTTTTATGGATGTTCGAAGATAATCAACTTCTATGTCACCTCTATATTCCATTTTCGAAATGATTTCATTAAAAGTTTTGATTGATACAACAAATTTTACAACTCGCTTCACTAGTGGAACATATATATTGTCTAGCATGAAACTCCTAGACTCTAATCACTCACTTCACTCAATGAATAAAAAATGATTCAACAGTGTGAACTTTTTACTATATGTGAATCAAATATCATAGTTTGAACTATGTTGGATCTGGAAACAGATCAGATTGTAATTTTGATGAACACAAAACTTGTTGTTATTTTTTTAACAACTTACGTCAGTGCGTAGGCCAAGATGGTAACAGATTAGATCAGAGCCGAGCTGATCAATTGAAGAACTGTGCAGCATAAGCAAAGAACTGAGCTCAATTAAAAAGAAGTGTAGACCAGTTCAAATTTGAGAAGAGCAGATCAGTTTAGATAGAAAGAGCAGTTCAGGTCAGTTGAAGTGCAGCATATCAGTTGTACAAAACAGAACAGAGCATAATGGGACAGTCCAGATCAGATAAGAGTTGTTTAGTTCAGAACAGAATAGAGTTGATTAGTTGAGCTGAACAGTAGAGTTCAGGTCAATTCAGAAGAATAGACAGAATCAGATTAGAACAGATAGATCAGATCAAAACAGAATAAACAGAGCAGAGCCGAATAGAACATAGTAGAAGAGTAGTCAATTCAGAATCAATTCAAATTAGATGATATCAGAACATACAGTCAGACGAAGAGCATAATAGTCCAGATAACGAGAGTAGTGTAGTTTCGTGCATAGATCAGTTTGGAGCTTCGCATCAGATCATGTGAGGTCTGGAAGATCAGTACGGATTGATTACATGGATTAATCGATTTTAGAGAGGACCAGATCGGGCATGAGCTTAATTGAGTGAAGCAGCTTAGATGCGAGCTATTCTGGACGATGCTATGCAAGATGAACTTAGTCAATTTAAGAGAAACAATGTATGGCAGTTAGTTCCTCGACCTACTAATCATTCAGTGATAGGAACTAAATGGGTCTTTAGGAACAAACTGTCAGGCCCGGTGCGCCAATACATAGATAAATACACAATTAATGCGAAAGCAATAAAATCAGGGCTTGAAAATTTTTCGAAATGTTGGGTCTGATCCAAAACACATCTTAAAATAGTTCATAATCAAAATACGAGTTAACTCAAAACTCATATAATCCATAAACAGGTACAAATATCAAGCAGTAAATCAACTACAGATCCCCTCAGTAAAATAAATAAAGGCACAGGACATCCCTTGGCTCAATATAAATACATAACACTGGGACTCAAAACAGAAAGGGGATCGACCAGTTGAAGGTCCACTCTATCCAGACTGGTTACCTGAAGAACCTGCCAAAGCCAATACAGACCAAGGCAGCCCAAAAACAGGGAAAAGTAAAGGGTCAAACCTCAGTACGAAGAGCCATCTACAAACAGCAAATCATGCAACATGCTATACTTCAAGTTATGAAATGTGTGATGGCTATCAAAGGAATCGGTCATCAAGGCCAACGACTCAGCTGGCAAATCTCAATTGAGCCTCAAACACCACGCACAGCCAATCAGTCGGTGGAAATCATCGGTCCGTGATATTCGGGTCCGTCGACCATCACATCTCGGTGGTCTTCAGGCGCGAAAACTCAGCCGGCCACCACTCCGATGATAGCATTTGACCTTTCAGGCGCGACAACTCAGTCGGCCGATCACAATGCTAGCTCGACTCTGGTAATCAATCGAATATCAGGCTCAATACATATGCATGAATGCCATTCAATAATCAGATTCCAATGAATACAATAATCAGCGCGTGAAACAGATCATACAACAGAGCATAGTCAATCAAATCTGTTCACAAAGTCACGTATTCACAGTATACAGGTTCACAACAAGAAATATAAACACGTCCATGCACAAAGCTGTTTACAGGGGCTCAATCTGTACCTCAAACCTCAATTATACCTCGACAGATCACGCAGAACGCAGCTCCAACAACATGCTCAAATATGCTACTCAACAGCTTCTCAAAAGCTCAGACGGGAAGTGCCTTCAAGCCCGAATCTGTCAAGATGTCTATAAATCAGCTTTCACCAAAGCTCATCTAGCTTACAGTTCACAACTGTGTAGCCTAACTCAGCGACTACAAATCCATATAGCACTATCCAGCTCTAAATCTAGGCTTGAAACACTAAGGAAAGCTTACCCAAAAGCTCAAAAAGATCGGAAGAACTGTCGACCAGAAATTCGTGAAAATGCTCGAACCTACAACTACTTCGCGCTCCCTCAACACGCCGGATCCAAGGCTCCAAACTGGTATCAATCGAAAGAGCTAAGCAAGACGAACCCAGCGCCACCAATCTCGCTCCAAACAACGACAGAAATCGATGGCAAACTAACGGAGAAGGGTTCGGATGAACAGTACTAATCGAGGGTTTCTCTGTAAAGGAGATAGGAAATGTAGGGTTGAAAAATGACTAAGTGTCGATCGCTACTTAGCATTTAAATCCTTCAGTCAACGCTACAGTGAAAGTCAACACCGACTTATTCAGATCTCATCGAACTCAGATCTTAGCGCTAAGGCAAAAGTCCCTCAGATCTGGCCTCACCGATAACTCAAATCTGGCTTTGCTACGCTAAACAAGAGCTACTAATCAAAACGGCGTCGCATAGGAGTCCCGCTCACTAACGCTAAACGACGTCGCGCTATATCCAGATCTGAAACAGACCTCACTAACGCTCATTCAGATTTTATCAAATCTGAGATCCTCAAACCGCACCAGTTTACTCCGAACTCGTGAACCGGACCTGTCCAAATAGTACCGTTGACCAACGTTATATTCTCCTCGCTAACCAAATCTGTCTCTCTCTCAATACCGATCTGACTAGCGCCCAAAACGACATTGTATCACTTATACTTACCCGCGTAAACCAAAAAGACATCGTTTTGCTTCCCGCTCGCGGTAGCTCATTCAAGCCAGCGAGGACCAGATCTGGACACCCAGATCTCACTCAAATCTGAAAAAATCTAAAATTCAGATTTCGACATAAAATTCGCCAAACGTTACTTCCAGTCAACCCAATAGCTACCAGCACTCAAATCTGATCTATACCAAATCTGAAAACACGAAAATCATCAACTAAGTAACCAATTCTCTCAAGCATGAAAATGTGATGACCAACATCTCATTGGTTAATCCTACTCAGATCTGAGTATTACGCTAATCACCAAAATACAAATTTCTAGTCCTCACACTCTCCCCAACTTGAAATGGATTTCGTCCTCGAAATCAACTCTCAACAACAAATCAGAATCAAAATTAACACCAATAATCTGCCCACATAACTCAATGCTTAACAAAACCACAAATCATGGGCACAAATCAATTTAAAACACAAAATCAACAAGCTAGAAGTTACCTGGAATGCTACTATCAACACTCAAACAGATGAGGCCACTCCTGTCTCATCTTTTCTTCAACTTCCTAGATAGCTTCTTCTCCATGCTTGCTCCATTGGACCATCACCAACGGTATAACCTTATTCCTCAGCTGCTTCTCCTTTCTATCCAGAATCTGCATTGGATATTCGACATAGCTCAAGGTAGAATCCAGCTCAACTTCATTAGTCCTCAGCACATGGGACGAATCTGGCTCATATTTCCTCAACATTGACACATGAAACACATCATGCATCGCTCCTAACTCATCAGGCAGCCTCAATCGATAAGCCATCTGTCCAATCTTCTCAACAATCTCAAAGGGACCAACGAATCTAGGAGCCAATTTACCTTTAAATCTGAATCTCATCACGCTCTTGAAAGGAGAAACTTTGAGAAACACACAATCTCCAGCCTCAAATTCCAATGGTTTGCGTCGCTTATTAGCATAGCTAGCATGTCGATCTTGAGCAGCTCTCATCCTACTCCGAATCAACTCAATCTGGTCTTTCATACGCTGCACAAATTCAGGAGTAGACAACTGCTTCTCACCAATCTCTTCATAATAGATAGGTGATCTACACTTTCGACCATACAAAGTTTTGAATGGAGCCATCCCGATAGTCACATGGTAGCTGTTGTTATAAGAAAACTCAAGTAAAGATAAGGAATCCTGCCAGCCACCACTGAAATCCAACACAACAGCTCGCAGCATGTCTTCTAAAATCTGAATGGTCCTCTCAGATTGGCCATATGTCTGGGGGTGATACACTGTACTCATAACCAATCTCGAACCCATCGCTGCCTGCAAGCTCTTCCAGAGTCGGGAAGTAAATCTTAGATCTCTATCAGACACTATCGAAACAGACACTCCATGCAATCTCACCACATGGTCGATGTACAACTTTGCCATTTTATTCATAGAACACCTCACGTCATAGGGAATGAAATGGGCTGACTTCGAAAGTCTATCAACAACAACCCAAATCGCATCACAACCCCTATTCGATCGAGGAAAATGCGCCACAAAATCCATGGCGATGTTCTTCCAATTCCATTGAGGCACTTCTAGACTCTGTAGCAAACCACCAGGTCTCATCCTCTCAGCCTTGACCTGTTGGCAATTCAGACATCGAGCTACGAATCCAGAAATATCATTCCTCATGCCTTCCCACCAGTAGTGAGACTTCAAGGCATGGTACATATTCTTCTCCCTCGGATGCACGCTGTATCAACTACAATGGGCTTCATTCAAGATAGTCTCTTTCAGATCAATCAGGTTCGGAACCACCAATCTACCACGGAATATCAGACATCCATCAGAAGCAACAGAAAAATCTTCTGTCTGACCATTCTGGGCTTTAACTTCAACTCATGAATGTACGGGTCAGTTCTCTGTGCTGCTCTAATGTCTGCAAAAATATGTGGTTCAACCTGAAAAGAAAAAACTATAAATCACTGATCATTCGGCTGAAAATACCACCCAGAAGTCCCCAAATCCTCATGGACTTTGGATATTCTCATCGACGTCAATATCGCAGGTTGAGCTTTCCTACTCAAGGCATCAGCCACTAAATTCACCCGCTCAGGCTGATACTCACAGTCAAAATCTTTCAGCAACTCCATCCAACAACATTGCCTCATGTTCAAATCAGACTGGGTGAAGATATACTTCAAACTCTTGTGGTTCGTGTACAACACAAATTGCTCACCGTACAAATAATGACGCCAAATTTTCAAGGCAAAGACAATCGCAGCCAACTCCAGATCATGAACGGGGTATCCCGTCTCATGTGGTTTCAATTGTTGAGACGCATAAGCTATCACACGCCCGTTCTGCATCAACACGCATTCCAAACCACTCAGAGAAGCATCAGAGCACACTACATAACCTCCAGAACCCGAAGGCAATGCCAACACAGGAGCAGTAGTCAACTTCTCCTTAAGCAACTAGAAACTCGACTCACACTCATCAGTCCAGATAAACTTTCTATCTTTCTGGGTCAACTGAGTCATCGCCTGGTTATCGAAGAGAACTTCTCAATGAAACGTCTATAGAAGCCAGCCAATCTTAAGAAACTACGGATCTTGGAAATATTCCTAGGTCGCTCAATTAAGAACTGCTTCGACCTTACTCGGATCCACGGAAATACCTTGACATGACCCAAAAAGACAACTCTATCCAACCAGAATTCACATTTTCTGTACTTCGCATACAGTTGTGAGTCTCTCAGTTTCTGTAACACCAATCTCAAGTGCTCTTTATGCTCTCTGAAGTTCCTCGAATACACCAGGATGTCATCTATGAAGACAATCACAAAATGATCAATATACTCACTAAAGACGCGATTCATCAAATCCATGAAGACATCAGGAGCATTCGTCAATCCAAAAGGCATCACTAGAAATTCATAATGCCCATATCTAGTTCTGAAAGCCGTCTTCGCCACATCAACGTCTCTAATCCGCAACCGATGATAACCAGATCGCAGATCTATCTTGGAGTATACAACAGAACCCTACAACTGATCAAAAAAGTCATCAATCCTCGGCAAAGGATACTTATTCTTCACGATCTCTTTATTCAACTGCAGAAAATCCACACACATCCTCATAGATCCATCCTTCTTCTTCACAAAAAGAATCGAAGCTCCCCAAGGCAACATACTCGGTTTGATGAAGCCTTTCTCCAAAAGATCACACAACTGATCCTTGAGTTCCTTCAACTCAGCTGGCGCCAACCGATATGGAGCTCTGGAAATCGGGACTGTTCCTGGCACAAACTCTATGCTGAAATCAATCTGTCGCTTCGGAGGGAATCCAGGAATCTCATTCGGAAACATGTTTGGGAACTCTCGAGCAATAGGGACATCACTCAACCCTACCCTCGATTCATGGGAAACATCCAAGGCATAGATCATAAATCCTGAATTCTCTAGTGACAATAGATTGAACATCTTCATGGCAGACACTAGTGGGATCTTTGATCGCGAATCAACACCGTAGAAATCCAACTTCTCCCCAAAACGAGGCCTAAATCTCACCACACCATGGAAACAATCAACGATCACTCTATACTCAGACAGCACAAACATACCCAAGATACAGTCAAAATCTCTAATTCCCAAAGCAATCAGATTTGTCACCAACACATTCTCATCAAACCTAATCACACAATCCAACACCACCCACGGGGCATCAACCACATACCAGCAGGAGTAGATACAAACACGACATCACACAGTGGGGTAACACTCAACCCACACTCATGCACAAACAAATCAGATATAAAGAAGTGTGATGCTCCTGTGTCAAACAAAACTCATGCAGGAAAATCAAAGATAGCACAAGTATCGGCAATAACTCCTTCTGGCCTATCCTTCGCCTGCTCTCTCGTCAAGGCGTTCACCTGAGCTTGTTGCGGTCTCGGAAACTGAGGTCTAGAAGATCATCCGAACCTAGACGATTCACGAGGTTGGAATCCAGATCGTTGGGACTGAACAAAAGGTTGCAATCTCTGCAAAGAACCACCAGCAGAACCTTGCTGTGACTGATTCGAAGACTGTCCACCCATCAAAGGACACACTCTATCGAAATGTCCAGGCTGCCCACAATTCCGACAAAGACCCTGAACTCCATGGCGCTGTGAATTCATATGACGACCTCCGCACTGACCACATATCACTCCTCCAGAGCCACTGCTACCAGAACTCAAAGAACCAGAAGAACTCGAGTTCGCTCGCTTCTTCAACTGCTTCCACGAGGCTTGAACCTTTGGCGATTCGATTGCTGCAAATCCTGAGGAGACTGAAACTGTTGCGTCACTTCAAGCATAGGTTGAAAGATACGTCCAGCTGTCGGCTGAACCTGATTCTGCACTTCTTGTTGGCATACGGTGGCGGATCCGGATCCCACTTCCCGGGGGCGCAGCGGAAATCAAAAATAGCCCCGGAAAGCGTTCAATACATCAATATAAATCTACAAACATTCATAGGGTGTTCTTAGATTTGTTACCTTGCTGGCGTCTAGGCGCCTGGCTCCAACCAGATTTCACAGGGAAAATCTGGCTCTTGTCGGTAGGCGGCGATAGATACTCCAATCAGGTCCACGACCGGAATCAATCTTCCTCCGTCAATCTATACTAGAAGACTTGACGGATTTTTGCCACGGACGGAATCACCTCGCCGTGGTGATCGAAACAAGTCCGATCACGAAGCGGGCGGCGGATGGCGGCGGCACACGGCGGCGCAAGGCGTCGGCCGGCGGCGTGCGTGAGGTTGTGGAGAGTTTCATCATAACTCCGATCGACGATCAGATCGGACCGATCCACTCAGTTTCCAAAACTGAATATTATGATGCGAAAAACAATTTTTCAGATACCTAGTCCAAAAGACAGTTTTGCCCCTCAACAGCGGGAAATCGCAATTTGACCCCTGTTGACTTTTAGGAAGTCGCACTCCCTAAAATTCTCCTCATATGCTCAACATTGAACTCAGTTTCCGTACGAGAATCATGAATCCAGTACTTGTGTGACCCTCAATGGTTCAGGGATACAGCTAGCCGTGGGCCCACAACCATTGCGGCTCCGAAATCACAATTTCGGACTTGCCCATCGGATCATGGTAAAGCGCCTAGCAACATCGCCCCATGATCCCCTAGGTATCACTGATAGTGCCTGAAAGAACCAGTTGGTCGTGGTTAGCGTACAGTACGGTCCTTTCAACACATATATCCCGATCAGATCAACGACCATTGGTAAATTGAGAGTCGCTAGAGATCCGATAGCTATGCATACATCTTGGAGATCGAATAGTGACATCACGAGTGTTACTAGGTAAACCCATTTACCTAAAACACTTCTAGTACTCTGGCCAGAGATTTATACACTATTATCTCCTCAGATAGCATAGGATATCCACGCATGTAAGCGAGCGGTGAATCCTCGACAACGAAGCATCGACTCCTACATGCATCGGGACCTCACGCAATCCCGCCGCCTAATGACCCTAAGTGAGTCGTCAAACGGGTCATAGTGAGACGCCTATCATGTAGAGTCTCAATGACGTTTCGAGTAGTGAGGACTAATCAGTACAACCAAGACCTCGTACTTTTACACTCGACAAATGATAACCACTTGGAAAGTCCGAACGAGGGTAGTTCGATAGATCACCAGGTCACTATCCATCTGCATGCTCAGAACATCACAATGTTCCCTACCAATGAAACATGGTACTTCTCATCGCAGATGCTAGTCTCAAGATTGGGCGGCCTTATCCTCATTTTGACGGCCCAATCGACTAGGAACGAATTCAGAATGCACAGTGACTATTAGATGTGTTTCATGATAGCCATCATATCCACTATCACATCTAACATACACTATGGTGCATTCTAGGTCTTTATCCAACACAATTGTTAACATCATATAACACAATGAAAATAAAGAACGCCATAAAGAAATGCGAATAACATATATAAATACTGTCATATACAAGAGTCAATAAAAACCCACACGCCACAAGTTGGATAGTTGGGCATCTACTCTAACA
>KV005771.1:19198-35832 GCA_001598015.1 Dorcoceras hygrometricum
TGTCAGATGGTAAAGGCCAAAAGGATGAGACCTGGTGGTCTGTTGCAGAGTTTAGAAGTGCCCCAATGGAATTGGGAGCACATAGCTATGGATTTCGTGATGCATCTGCCTTGTACCAGCAGAGGATGCGATGCTATTTGGGTGGTTATCGACCAGTTGTCGAAGTATGCATATTTTATTCCCTACGGGATAACCTTTTCTCTGAAGAAAATGGCGAAACTGTACGTCGATTTTGTGGTTAGACTGCACGGTGTGCCTGTTTCGATCGTTTCCGACAGAGATCCAAGGTTCACTTCCAGGTTTTGGAAGAGTCTGCAAACAGTTTTGGGTACCAGATTGGCTATGAGTACAGCGTATCACCCCCAGATAGATGGCCAATCTGAGCGAACTATCCAGACGTTGGAGGATATGTTACGAGCTATTGTTATGGATTTTGGAGGTAGCTGGCAAGACGTGTTGTCTTTAGTGGAGTTTTCCTACAATAACAGCTATCAGGTGACGATTGGCATGGCACCGTTTGAGGCTTTGTATGGCAGGAAGTGCAGATCGCCGGTATGTTGGGAAGAAGTGGGGGAGAAGCAGCTATCTGCCCCAGACTTTGTGCAGGAAATGAAGGATCATGTTGATCAAATTCGACAGCGGATGAAAGCTGCCCAGGATCACCAAGCCAGTTATGCGAATAGGAGGCGTCGACCTCTAGAGTTTCAGGTTGGTGATCAGGTATTTCTCAAAGTTTCTCCGTTTCATAGTGTTATGCGCTTTGGACACAAGGGAAAGTTAGCCCCTCGTTACGTCGGACCGTATGAGATCGTTGAGAGGATTGGCCCGTTAGCGTATAGGCTGTTGTTGCCTCCGGAATTATCTTCTCTACATGATGTCTTTCATGTTTCCATGTTGAGGAAGTACGATCCAGATCCGTCTCATGTGCTTAGAACTGACGAGGTAGAGCTAGATCAGACGTTGAGCTATCAGGAATATCCCTTGCAGATCCTTGACAGAAAAGAGAAACAATTTAGGAATAAAACCATTTTGTTGGTGATGGTGCAATGGAGCAAGCATGGCAGGGAAGAAGCTACATGGGAGCTGGAGGAAAAGATGCAGCGCGAGTGGCCGCATCTGTTTGAGTAGCTGTTATGCTAGATTCCCAGTAGTTGTAGCTTTGGTTGTAATTCTTTCCTAGTTGTTGTTATTTGCTTGCTCAGTTATCTTGAACTCTTGGCCATGTGTTAGGCGAATTTCTGTGTTGTGGTCCAAGTTTATCACTAGTCTATTTAATTAGACTTAGGGGCTTTAATCCCAGTTATTATTATTATTATTATGTAATGGTCCAGGGGATGCCCTGAGGTTATATGTATTTGGGGGATCGTTGTTGATTTGATTTGTGACTACCTGTTGTTGTATGTGTGAGACCTGAAATTTAATAAAAGATTAATTGTTGGTTTAATCGGTTTTTGAGGAATTCTGGGTGTTCGGAATTCTTTTTGGAGGTTTCGTTTGTATTTTCGGGTCAGAAATCACATTTGGAGCAATTCTGGAAATTTTGGAATTTTCGAGTTTTTGGGAAGAAATTTGATTTTGTGGTGAAAGCTGATCGGTTTGGTGAAATCTGGTAGCAGCGTGTATTTGGAATCGCAGGAGATCTATACGCCGTCGTTTTGCGAGGTCTGGATGTCACGTAGTTAGGTGAGATCTGTTGCACTTGTATATAGAGATCTGCCCCGCGTGTTTTGTGTTGAGCTCAATACGATGTCATTCAGATAAGTTGCTACGACGCCGTTTTGGTGAACGCTTGCGGGAGAGATATGTGGCATGAGATTTGCGTTTAGCGTTAGCAATCATATTTCACCCGTGGTGCTGTGCGATGTCGTTTTAGCGATTAGCGCGTTTGCTGATTGTTCAGATCTTAGTAGCGTTAGTTCCAGATTTCTCCAGCTTTTAACGCTTTTGATTTTCAGCTCTCGCGTGTGGTTTTAGAGATCAGATTTCTCCGTGTTTTTGGAGCGACGTCGTTTTGGGGTAGAGCTTACCAGCTGTTGGTTTTCGTTAGGCATCAGTTGTCGCAAGATTTCGCGTGATGTTTGATCAGCCGTTGGGTTGTTCAGTTGTTGGCAGTTTTTAGTGACCAACTGTTGGTTATCCAGCTGCTGATTTGGGTATATCTTTAGCATCGGCTGATTGTGTCGGTGAATGTTTTAAACAGATTTCGCGTGTATATATATATATGAAGGCTGGCCTTCGTTTTCATTAAATCAGATTCCATACTTAAAGAAATTTTCCCCCGATTGTTGTTCTTCGCTTCGAACCCTAGAACACCGTTCACCGTGAGTTTCTCCGGCGAATTCCCGTCGTTTCCGGCCACCTTTTTGGACGATTCGAGGTAGTTTTGGACTCCTCTTGAGAAGCTCTTTCATTCCATACCATTTTTGGAGGCGGTAATTGGCTAGAGCAAAAGCACGAAGTTGCTGTTTTGTTCGTGCGTTTGTGCGTGTGCAGGTAGCCTTTCGATTTAGCTTTGAAATCTTGTTCCTAGCCTTGAATTAAGCTTGCTGTTAAGTTGTATTGTTGGGATTGGTCACTGGTTTGTGTGTATGACTTCTAGCCATGAGCTTTGGTAGTTGACCGTGACTTTATGTGTATGGCCTGAGATCTGTCGTGCATGTGTTTAGCAGGTGTTGGAATCAGATCTCTCGGGCCTGTATTGTGGTAATCGTTTCATAGAATCAAGATACGGATCTTGAGCTTGAAATCCAGCTTGGTCTAGCGTGAGATTTAATGTGATGGCTGGTGTGCATCGCTGATTTGGGATTGCCGTGAACATTGCTGTGTAGTGCTTGCTGTTCATTATGTTTGTGTTAGCTGATTTTCTATGTTTGCATACAAGTATGGTTCACGCATAATTCAGCTCTTTCGTGCCTTGTATCTTGGCAGTTTGTACCTTGTGTATTGTGCTATTGTTTTCTTACCAGGATGCGAGGGCGAGCGGCGATACCTCAATCTCATCTCCCTGCTGGGATCTGTTAGCCACCATGCGCCGAGTGGTTAACTACCACAGTTCATGGGCGAGGCAACGGCAGGTTGAGCTGTTTAATGCATCTGGTATTCGAGTGTAGTGTCAAGGCGAGTGGCTCATTACCACACTTTGAACACACCCCGTGGCCACCATTCGTTGCAGATTCTTGTTGAGCTGTGCTTGAGCTTCCTTGGCTCCCTTTTCGGTTGTATCCTTCAGCGGTTATCCTGTGTCTCATGCATAGCATCTGCATTTTATCTTATGCTGTTTCTTTAGCTGTTTCAGTTGCTCACCGTACTGGGGTTTGAGCCCATGTCCCTCTGGGGCTTGGTTTGTTTGTTTGCCTGTTGTTGTTCAGTTTTCCCAGGTTATCCAGTTGGTCGTGGTGCTGACCCAGCTAGAGGTGCCCCAGGAGGTGGTTAGAGTATCCCAGTAGCATATAGCATATTTATATGTATAGTACAGTTAGCCAGGGGATGCCCTGTGCTTTTGGTTGTAGTCTGTTATATTCGGTTGTGATTGTTACCAAGTATCTGATACATGTTGTTGCTGTATTGTTTGTCATGGGCTTGTAGCCTTTGTTTGGTTGGTTTTGTTAAACTGGGATATCTATTTTGAGTATTGTTGTATTTTAAATTATACCGTTTTAAACCGTCAGGACAAAAGCAAAAATTTTACCCGCTTTTTAATAGCTTCCGCTTGTGTTTATGTGATTTTACTCTGTTGTGAGCACGAGGCCTGACAGCATATTGAGCCTATTTCTCTTGTGAACCGATTCATTTATGCGTTGTCACCGGCCGGCTGAGTTGTCGGACCTGAAAGGTGCAATGTTGTAACTGATTGGTGATTTGGTCAGCTGAGTCGTGCTGCCTGAGAATCCAGCGCTGTCGATGAGTCGTGATAGCCAGATGAGTCGCTGAGATCTGGATTCTGATTGATGATTGAGATTTATTGCACAGTTGAGTCGTTGTCCCTTGCTTACCGATGATTCTTGATAGCCCTCATGCATGACACGACATGATATGTTGCATGTCTATCTGATAGTTGTTGTATATTGCTCTTCGTACTGAGATTTGACCTCGTTTTATTTTCTCTTTTTGGGCTGCTTTGGTTGGTGTTGACCTTTGCAGGATCTTCAGGTAATCCAGCTGGATTGAGTGGAGCGTCAGCTGGTAGATCCCCATTTTGAGTCCCAGTATTATATTCTTTATTGTATCGAGGGATGCCCTGTGTGTATATTGTATTCGTGGATCTATAAGTGTTATATTACCTGTTGTTGTTGTTGTATGGATTTTTTAGTTAAAACCCGTATTTTGAATATGATTGTATTTTAAGAGATGATTTAGGTTCGGACCCAAACGAAAAATTTTAGCCCATATTTTTATGCTTTTGTGTAATTAAGATTAATTGAGTAATTAATCCATGTTTTAGCGCATCGGGCCTGAACTTTTGGTATCAGAGCTTAAACTGGGATAAGCTCGATTCTTTTCCATCACACTTCAGTCTAGGCACAGAGTTTGAGCTTTTTGTTTGTGATTGACTCTGTGATTTATCTGATTTTGGTTCTTACCTTGGGTTTTGATAGATGCCACAGAGAAGAGGTAGAGGTAGAACCGCTAGGCAGGTAGTTTGGGAGTCTAGAGCCCCAAAGAGCGATGAGGATGTTGAGCAGCAGAGTGTGCCTCTGCGTTGTTGAGCTAGACGGGAAGAGGTTGAGGTGGAAGATGTTACTAGGCAGATTGGCAAGATGTAGCTAGTGTTGGCTAAGTTCTAGAGGATGAATCCCCCTACGTTCACTGGCGCCGAGGGTGGTTTGATGGTTTAAGGCTTGTTAGAGCATATGGAAGAGTTGTTTGATGCAGTGGAGTACTCTCAGGAAAAGAGACTGAAGTTAGCTGTTTTGCAGTTGAGAGATAATGCTCAACGCTGATGGAATGGTACTTCCCGCGTCTTGAAAGAGAGTAGAGTTTTGATTTCTTGGGAGAGCTTCTGTGTAGCCTTTCGTCAGGAGTATACCCCTGAGTCGTACTATAATAATCGTGAGAGGGAGTTTGATAACCTAAATCAAGGGAACATGAGGGTAATCGAGTATGCTAGACAGTTCTCCTCACTTCTGTCGTATGTTCCCCAAGTTGCTAACCAGGAGAGGACGAAGAGGAACAAGTTTCTAAGAGGGATGAAGCCCGATTTGTTCCGTATGGTGTTAGCTGGTTCTATTGCGACTTATGCCGAGGCAGTGGATAGGGCGGTAGACATTGAGGAGAGTCTGTTGGAAGCGCAGAATCAGGTTCAGCCGACCGCTGGACAAAGTTTCCATCCCGTTCCAGAAGCGACGCAATCGTTTCAGCCTCCTCAGACGTCACAGCAGTAGAATCTCCCGAGGTTCAAGCTGTGAGGGAAGCAGTTTAAGAGACGGTCGAATTCTAGTTCTTCGGGTTCCGTTAGCTCTGTTGGTAGTGGCTCTGGAGGTGTGTCGTGTGGCCAGTGTGGAGGTAGACATATGACTTCTCAGTATCGTGGAGTTCAGGGTCTTTGACACAAGTGTGGGTAGCCTGGACATTTCGCTAGGGTGTGTCCTTCGATGGGTGGACAACCTTCGAATCAGTCGCATCAAGGTTCAGCTGGTGTTTTTTCGTAGAGACCGCAACATTTACCCAGCCCCAACGATCAGGATTTCAGCCACGAGAACCGTGTAGGTTCGGAGGATCTTCTAGACCTCAGTTTTCGGGACCTCAGCAAGCTCAAGTGAACGCCTTGACGAAGGAGAAAGCTGATGATATGCCTGGAGGAGTTATTGCAGGTACTTGAACTATCCTTGACTTCTCTGCACGAGTTTTGTTTGATACAGGAGAATCACACTCTTTTATATCTGATTTGTTTGTGTATGAGTGTGGGTTGAGTTCTACCCCACTGTGTGATGTTGTGACTGTTTCTACTCCTTTCGGTGTGTGGTTTGTCCCGTGAGGTGGTTGTGGATTGTGTGATTAGATTTGATGAGAATGAATTGGTGACGAATCTGATTTCTTTGGAGGTTAGAGATTTCGACTGCATCTTGGGTATGGATGTGCTGTCTGTTTATAGAGCAACTGTTGATTGTTTCCATGGTGTAGTGAGATTCAGACCTCAATTTGGAGAAAGTGGGATTTCTACGGTGCTGACTCGCGATCAAAGATTCAACTAGTGTCAGCCATGGAGATGTTTACTCTGTTGTCGCTAGAGAATTCAGGGTTCATGATCTATACCTTGGATGTTTCCCAAGAATCACGGATAGAGTTGAGTGATGTCCCGATTGCTCGAGAGTTCCCAGATGTTTTTCCGGATGAGATTCCTGGATTCGCTCCGAGACGAGAGATTGACTTCAGTATTGAGTTGGTGCCAGGAACAGCCTCGAGTTCGAGAGCTCCATATCGGTTGGCATCAGTTGAGTTGAAGGAACTCAAAGAGCAGTTGAGTGACCTTATAGAGAAGGGATTTATCAGGCCGAGTATGTCACCTTGGGGAGCCACGATTCTCTTTGTGAAGAAGAAGGATGGATCTATGAGGATGTGTGTTGACTTTCGGCAGCTGAATAAAGCGACGATCAAGAACAAGTACCCATTGCCGAGAATTGATGATTTGTTCGATCAGCTGCAAGGATCGGCAGTGTACTCCAAGATTGATCTGCGATCTGTTTATCATCAGTTGCGGATTAAAGACGCTGATATGGCGAAGACGGCGTTCTGGACTAGATACGGGCATTATGAGTTTCTTGTGATGCCGTTTGGATTGACGAATGCCCCTGCTGTCTTCATGGATTTGATGAACCGCGTCTTTAGTGAGTAGATCGATCATTTCGTGATTGTCTTCATAGATGATATCCTGGTTTATTCTATGAACTATAGAGAGCATAAGGATCACTTGAGACTAGTGTTGCAGAAACCGAGAGACTCACAACTTAATGCAAAGTTTAGTAAGTGTGAATTTTGGTTGGATAAGGTAATATTTTTGGGTCATGTCATTTCTTTACAAGGTATTTCGGTGGATCCTAATAAGGTCGAAGCAGTTCTTAACTGGGAGCGACCTAGGAATGTTTCGGAGAGTCGTTGTTTCTTGCGTTTGGTAGGATATTACAGGTGTTTCATTGAGGGTTTTTCTTCAATAGCCAAGCCTATGACGCAGTTGACCCAGAAGGATAGTATATTTCTGTGTACAGACGATTGTGAGTCGAGTTTCCAGTTGCTCAAGGATAAGTTGACTACTGCTCCTATGTTGGCTTTACCTTCGGGTTCTGGAGGTTTTGTAATTTGTTCCGATGCTTCTATGAATGGTTTGGGCTGTGTATTGATGCAGAATGGGATTGTGATAGCCTATGCATCTCGACAGTTGAAGCCCCATGAGACGAGATACCCCATTCATGATTTGGAGTTAGCTGCTATTGTGTTTGCCTTGACGATTTGGCATCATTACCTGTATGGCGAGCAGTTTGTGGTGTACACAGACCACAAGAGTTTGAAGTACATCTTCACCCAGTTAGATCTGAATATGAGGCAACGTCGTTGGACGGAGTTGCTAAAGGATTTTGACTGTGAGATTCAGTATCAGCCTGTGCGAATGAACTTAGTATCAGATGCCTTGAGTAGGAAAACTCAACCGGCAATGTTGACGTCGTTGAGTATATCCAAAGTCCATGAGAATTTGGGGACTTCTGGATGGAATTTTCAGCCAGATGATCAGTACTTTGTAGTATCTTCTTTTCAGGTTGAATCGCAGATTGTCGCGGACATTAGAGCAACGCAGAGGACTGACCCGTATATTCATGAGTTGAAGAATAAAGCCCAGAATGGTCAGTCGGAAGATTTTACCTTTTCTTCTGATGGATGCCTGAGATTTCGTGGTAGATTGGTTGTTCCAAACCTGATCGAATTGAAAGAAGTTATTTTGAATGATGTCCATTGTAGTCGTTATAGTGTGCATCCGGGCGAGAAGAATATGTTCATGCCTTGATGTCGCACCACTGGTGGGAAGGCATGAGGAATGATATTTCTGGATTTGTAGCCCGATGTTTGAATTTCCAACAAGTCAAAGCCGAGAGAATGAGACCTGGTGGATTGTTACAGAGTTTAGAAGTGTCTCAATGGAATTGGGAGCACGTGGCCATGGATTTTATGACTCACTTAACTCAATCGACAGGGGATGTGATGCGATTTGGGTTGTTATTGACAGGCTTTCAAAGTCAGCCCATGTCATTCCCTATGATGTGAGGTGTTCCATGAAAAAGATGGCAAGACTGTACATTGACCATGTGGTTAGATTGCATGGAGTGCCAGTTTCGATAGTGTCCGATAAAGATCCACGGTTTACTTTCCGATTTTGGAAGAGTTTGCAAGCAGCTATGGGTTCGAGATTGGCTATGAGTACAGCTTATCACCATCAGAAAGATGGCCAATCTGAGAGGACTATACAGACTTTGGAGGACATGCTGCGAGCAATTGTGATGGATTTTAGTGGTGGCTGGCAGGATTCTATATCCCTGGTAGAGTTTTCGTATAACAATAGCTACCAAGTGACTATTGGGATGGCACCATTCGAAGCTTTGTACGGTCGAAAGTGTAGATCGCTGATTTGTTGTAAGAAGTTGGTGAGAGAAGAATGTCTACCCCTTAGTTTGTGTAGCATATAAAGGATCAGGTTTAGCTGATTCGAAGCAGAATGAAGGCTGCACAAGATCGTCAAGCTAGTTATGCTAACAAGAGGCATAGGCCTTTGGCGTTTCCGGTTGGCGATCGGATATTTATGAAAGTTTCTCCTTTCAAGAGCGTGATGATATTCCAATTTAAGGGTAAATTAGCTCCTATATTCTTTGGCCCATTCGAGATTATTGAGAGGATTGGATCTTTGGTGTATCGTTTGCAACTGCCTGCTGAGTTAGCAGCGATGCATGATATGTTCATGTATCAATGTTGAGGAAATATGAGCCAGATCCTTCCCATGTGCTGAGGACTGATGAAGTCGAACTAGATTCAACCCTGAGTTATGTCAAATATCCAGTGCAGATTCTGGATAGGAAGGAGAAACAACAGAGAAATAATATTACTTCGTTGGTGATGATCCAATGGAGCAAGCATGGCCAAGAGGAAGCTACCTGGGAAGTTGAAAAGAAAAGATGAGACAGGAGTGACCTCATCTATTTGAGCATATGCGGTAGTAATCCAGGTAATCTTCTAGCTTACTGATTTGTGATTTGAGTTGCTTTTGTACCTTGGTGAGTGATTTTGATAAGCATTGAGATATGCTGGAGAGTTATGTATTTTGTCTGGTGAATTTCTGGTAGTCCTTCAATTTTGATCTGTATTTGCCTTTGATTTCGAGGACGAAATCTCTTAAAGTGGGAGGATGTGAGGACTATAATTAACGGATTTAAATAGTGTTATGTTATGATATTATATTTGGGGGAGAGATGGTTTCTTTCCACTGAGTTGGGTGTAGAGTAACTTATGTGCATGGCGCTCAGAGCTGGATGCTCCTATTTGGTCAGTGTGCGTGATCTGCCCTTAAGCTGGTTGGTGAAGTGAAACCTGGACAGTGCGTGAGATCTATTCTAGATGTGCGAATTGTTCGTGGTTCAGATTTGGATGAGTTCAGTTGAGGGTCATTGATAGGATCAATATGGCTCGAAAATCAGGCCTAGGAGTTCAGAAGGGGGGGTTGAGTGAACTCCTTGGTATTTTAAATATTTTCGAAACCTTTAAAACGATTTTTACAAGCACCCGATTAACTTAAATCCGAGTTACCAGATTTAAGGTATCTCAGTCTTAAATCAGATTTCTCAACTAACAAATATTGTGGAAAGAAATCGACATATACTATTCCCAAAACCCTTACTGTTCACCCGAGCTCTATTTCTCCGATTTGCCGTCGATTTACGCTGGCGTTTGGAGCAACCCTGGTGGTGCTGAGTTCGTCTCATCAAGACCTTTCGATTGGTACCATTTTGGAGGATTGGGTCGGTTTGTTGAGGAAGTGCGAGCAGTCGCGACGTTCGTTTATTTTCGCGATTTTCGGCCGATAGTTTCTCCCGTTCCGTTTGAGCTCTTAGGTAAGTGTTAACCCTCATTTTTATGCTTCGGTAGAGCTGGTTTTTGTGTCTTGGAGTGTAAGTTCGAGCTGGGTGAGCATGTAGCTCCTAGCTCTGTTCTGTGGTAGTTATTCCCGAGCTTAGATACGAGCTGATTTATTAGATGTCTTGCCATATTTGAGATTGCAGGCAGCTTCTATTGAGTTCTTGGTGAGCTAGTAGGGCAGCAGAATTGATCAGGTTGTTAGAGCTGTGTTCTCGTGCGTGAGCAGCTGGCTGTGTGATCCGTTGAGGTAACAGCTGTGTAGAGAGCGAGGTACGGATTGAGCTCATACTTACAGCCTTGAGATGAACATGAGAACATATTATGTATGTGTGTTTATGTGCCGATTGTATCTGCCTTAATTTCTGGTTTTGGTGGTGATTATGTGCTCTTAATTGTTTATGCTTGTGATTTATATATTATCGTGAGCATGATTTTTCTTGGCATTCACGCATAGCATATTGAGCCTGTTTCTCTTGTGAAACGATTCAATTATGTGTTGTGATCGGTCGGCTGAGTTTTTGCGCCTGAAAAGTCCAATGTTGTCACTGATTGGTGATTTCGCCGACTGAGTCGTCGTGCCGGAGAATCCAGCACTGTCGCTGAGTCATGATAGTTAGCTGAGTCGTTGAGATATGGATTCTGATTGATGATTGAGATTTATTGCACAGCTGAGTCGTTGTGCCTTGCTTACCGATGATTCTTTGTAGCCCTCATGCATGACACGAGATTATATGTTGCATGTGTATCTGATAGCTATTATATATTGCTCTTCGTACTGAGCTTTGACCTCGTTTTATTTTCTCTTTTTGGGCTGCTTTGGTCGGTGTTGGCCTTTGCAGGATCATTAGGTAATCTAGATGGACTGAGTAGAGCGTCAGCTGGTAGATCTCCATTTTGAGTCCCAGTATTATATTATATATTGTACCGGGGGATGCCCTGTTTGTATACAATATTTGGGGATCTATATTTGTTATATTACCTGTTGTTGTTGTTGTATGAATTTTTGAGTTAAAATCCATATTTTGAATATGATTGTATTTTAAGAGATGATTTTCGGGCCCACACGAAAACTTTTAACCCATATTTTCATGCTTCCTTGTAATTAAGATCTATTGAGTAATTAATCCATGTTTTGCGCACCGGACCTGACAATGGTTAAGGTCAAACCTACCCAGATTGCATATGCTATCAAATCTACGAGCAAAACAATTTGAACTCTTGCATGTACGAAGATTATCTGACAAAGTTCAAATTGATTTGCTTGTGTTGTCTTCTCATTACACTGCTCACGTGCTTAAAGTGAAGAAAAGCTTGAAACGCATTTAAAGACAAAAGACGCAAAGTACAACAGTGTCAGAAGACTTTTCAACGGCTACAAATTTGTTTCCAACAGACAAATCTGCGTAAGGTGCTATATATATAACAAGAGGAGAGCACAAGAGATGAGTGCATACAGACGAGACGGAGAGAGTGTTGTGCAAGTACAGAACATCAAACAGAAGAACTCACAACACAGTGTTAGTCAAAAGTTTGCACACTCTGTGCCAGCTGGTGTGCAAGCTGGTTCAAGTATGAGTTGGTGCACTAACCAAAAGTTTCAAAGAAATATCAAGTCGACAGCACAAGCCTTGGGAAGACATCATGAAACCAGCTCAGAGAGGAGCGCTTCCTAGTGTGTGAGATTTTATCTTCGAGAGATTGAGCGTACACTGTAATCTCACACACGATTCACTCATATAGATTCGTGAGTTGAGCGAAACATAAAATGAGTGAATCAAATAAAATACTCTCCTTGTAGTCTTTGGACAGAGACGTTAAACAAGTCCTTGTAGCATTTCTCACTGAGGCGTAAAAGAAGTGATGTTAGACACATAGCTTGCGGGCTGATGTGCAAAGGTGACTAGGAGTTCTTACAGCTTGCGGGCTGTCGGATTGGGTTGCAATGGAGACCGCTGTAATCAAAGTCTTCTAGTGGATCCTTTCCGTTGCTGAACAAGGGGATATGTAGGAAATTCAGATCCGAACTTCCATAAATAAATTGCAGTGTATTTCTTTACAGCTTTCTGCATTTACATTCAAGCATTGCATATTGGATAACTGTGGTTTAAACTGTTAATAAGCTTTCGATTTTCAGAGATTAGTTTACATTCTAAATCTTGTATCTGCTTCTGCACATCTGCTACAACTACAACTTTTCTGTACGTTTTTCTAATTGTTAAGTATTTTTAAATTTTATAAAATTTCAATTCAAGTTTCTATCTTCTGTTTTTATTGCTTTATTTTATGATCATGCTATCGTTTTGGTATCAGAGCCTAGATTTTAATGAACTTAGAAACACTATATCGTAGATCTGTTAAGACTTCCATAGATAAACTTTGATCTTGTGACTAAGTGGTTGGAATAATGTTGCTAAGCTGTAAATCCATTGGTAAGCCTTATAGGGTGTTCCCGGTAGGTGTTCCCATTCTACCACACTGAACCATAAGAGTTTAAGTTTTTCTGTTTTAGTCAAGATGGCTTTAAGATTAAGAAATCTACTGTCATTAGGATCTACCTCTAGATCTCAGAACGTAGTTCAAAGTACAGAAACCCATATGCCTATAGATTATTCAAACTGGACTATTCCTGGAGAACAAATAGAAAACATCTACAAGATAGGAATCACAGACTTCAAAACAGCTTTCTCTGTTTTGGTCGGTGTTGGCCTTTGCAGGATCATTAGGTAATCTAGATGGACTGAGTAGAGCGTCAGCTGGTAGATCTCCATTTTGAGTCCCAGTATTATATTATATATTGTACCGGGGGATGCCCTGTTTGTATACAATATTTGGGGATCTATATTTGTTATATTACCTGTTGTTGTTGTTGTATGAATTTTTGAGTTAAAATCCATATTTTGAATATGATTGTATTTTAAGAGATGATTTTCGGGCCCACACGAAAACTTTTAACCCATATTTTCATGCTTCCTTGTAATTAAGATCTATTGAGTAATTAATCCATGTTTTGCGCACCGGACCTGACAATGGTTAAGGTCAAACCTACCCAGATTGCATATGCTATCAAATCTACGAGCAAAACAATTTGAACTCTTGCATGTACGAAGATTATCTGACAAAGTTCAAATTGATTTGCTTGTGTTGTCTTCTCATTACACTGCTCACGTGCTTAAAGTGAAGAAAAGCTTGAAACGCATTTAAAGACAAAAGACGCAAAGTACAACAGTGTCAGAAGACTTTTCAACGGCTACAAATTTGTTTCCAACAGACAAATCTGCGTAAGGTGCTATATATATAACAAGAGGAGAGCACAAGAGATGAGTGCATACAGACGAGACGGAGAGAGTGTTGTGCAAGTACAGAACATCAAACAGAAGAACTCACAACACAGTGTTAGTCAAAAAGTTTGCACACTCTGTGCCAGCTGGTGTGCAAGCTGGTTCAAGTATGAGTTGGTGCACTAACCAAAAGTTTCAAAGAAATATCAAGTCGACAGCACAAGCCTTGGGAAGACATCATGAAACCAGCTCAGAGAGGAGCGCTTCCTAGTGTGTGAGATTTTATCTTCGAGAGATTGAGCGTACACTGTAATCTCACACACGATTCACTCATATAGATTCGTGAGTTGAGCGAAACATAAAATGAGTGAATCAAATAAAATACTCTCCTTGTAGTCTTTGGACAGAGACGTTAAACAAGTCCTTGTAGCATTTCTCACTGAGGCGTAAAAGAAGTGATGTTAGACACATAGCTTGCGGGCTGATGTGCAAAGGTGACTAGGAGTTCTTACAGCTTGCGGGCTGTCGGATTGGGTTGCAATGGAGACCGCTGTAATCAAAGTCTTCTAGTGGATCCTTTCCGTTGCTGAACAAGGGGATATGTAGGAAATTCAGATCCGAACTTCCATAAATAAATTGCAGTGTATTTCTTTACAGCTTTCTGCATTTACATTCAAGCATTGCATATTGGATAACTGTGGTTTAAACTGTTAATAAGCTTTCGATTTTCAGAGATTAGTTTACATTCTAAATCTTGTATCTGCTTCTGCACATCTGCTACAACTTTCTGCGTTTTCAATTGTAAGATTTTAAATTTTATAAAATTTCAATTCAAGTTTCTATCTTCTGTTTTTATTGCTTTATTTTATGATCATGCTATCGTTTTGGTATCAGAGCCTAGATTTTAATGAACTTAGAAACACTATATCGTAGATCTGTTAAGACTTCCATAGATAAACTTTGATCTTGTGACTAAGTGGTTGGAATAATGTTGCTAAGCTGTAAATCCATTGGTAAGCCTTATAGGGTGTTCCCGGTAGGTGTTCCCATTCTACCACACTGAACCATAAGAGTTTAAGTTTTTCTGTTTTAGTCAAGATGGCTTTAAGATTAAGAAATCTACTGTCATTAGGATCTACCTCTAGATCTCAGAACGTAGTTCAAAGTACAGAAACCCATATGCCTATAGATTATTCAAACTGGACTATTCCTGGAGAACAAATAGAAAACATCTACAAGATAGGAATCACAGACTTCAAAACAGCTTTCTCTGTCAAAACTCATGAAGAAACTCTTTCAATACAAGAAGATTCTCAAAGTATCCTCTCCTGAATAATACAACAATTCAAAAATACATTCAAAAGAATTATAGATACCTACACTTCGTATTAATCCAAATAGCGGTCAAACCATTAGTTCATATTGGTGTAGACACACAAATACATTTAGCCTTACGAGATAAACGACTCAAGAGATATCAAACATCTCTTGTCAGGCCCCGTGCTAATCAACGAATATTTACAATACAATTAAGCACATAATCGTGGAAGCATAATAATAGGTAAAATATTTTCGAGGTATTGGTCCTGAACAATAAAAATCATCATTCAAAATATTCATACTCAAAATAGAATTTACTCAATTCAAATAACAGACGGGTAATCAAATAAACTCAAATAACAGATCCCAAAAATACATAGAAACTCAGGTATCCCCTGGTTCGATACATAATACAAATACACTGGGACTCAACCAAGCGGGGATCTACTAGCTAAAGCTCCACTCTTCCTAGCCCGATTACCTGCAACTCTTGCATTGGGCAACACAGACCCAAGAACACAAAAGCAGGAAAAGAAATACGAGATCAAACCTCAGTACGAAGAGCACTAAGACAACAGCAACTCATAAACATGTAGTAAATCAAATCATGAATGCATGAGGGCTGTCAAAGAATCGGTCATCTAGTCCAACGAGTCAGCTGGAAAATCAAAGGCGAGCCTCTATACCACGCACAGCTAATCAGCCGGTGGAAATCATCGGTCCATGATATTCAGGTCTGGCCACTCAATTAACCATCACAGCTCGGTGGTATTCAGACACAACAAATCTGTCGGTCACCACTCCGATGATAGTGTTGGACCTTTCAGGCACGACACATCTGTCTGCTGATCACAAAGTGGCTCTCAATCAGGTTTCAATCGATCAACAAGCTCAATATGTATGCATGTATGCCAAGAAATTCATATCTGATTTCCACATGCATAATTCACGTAAAACAGAACACATTATGCAAGAAATGAGCCAAATCTGTTTCACGTAAAACATAGAATACCATTCATGCTCCAAAATACTACACGCTTATGTAAAAGATGTAATCAGAAGATCAATTCGTACCTCAAACCTTAGATTCTACCTCAACAGATCTCAACAGGGCACGAAAACCTCAGCCTGCTCAACTCTGCTTCCTCTCTGGTCTCGGCAACCACAGCAGGAATTTCCTAGGAGCTCAAATCTGTCAAGACATCATAACTCAGCTCAATCTGAACTTCTACACCTTACTGTCTACGATCAGAACTCCATTCTGGTTCTACCTATCAACTCAGGTTCTAATAACTAGAACTAAGCTTGAAACAGTAAGGAAACACTTACCCAGAAGCTCAAAGCTGAAAGGGAAAAACATCGACTGGAAATCGCAAAGTTACTCGAACCCGCAACTACCCACGCTCCTCCTACGCGTCGATCTACAACTCCAAATTGGTACCAATCGAAATAGCTAAGCAAGACGAGTTCAGCGCCTCCAGTCTTGCTCCAAACAACGGCGGAAATCGACGGCAATCTACCGGAGAAGGGTTCGGTGAATAGTACCGTTGAGAGTTTCACTGGGAGAAAAAAAGGGAAATTGGGGTCGAAAATACGCTAAGTAACGGTCAACACTTGTATTAAAATCCCTCGTCAAATTCTACAGTGAAAGTCAATCACCGGCAAAGTCAGATCTCAGCAACAGATCCTAGCGCTAAAGGCACAAGTCCTCAAATCTGGATCCAGCGCTAACTCAAATCTGAGTCCTCAGCGCTCACACAAATATGCCTCGCTAAATCTAACACACGCAACTAATCAAAATGACGACGTAATAAGGTTTATGCTCACACAAGCAAAACGACATCGCACCGCCTCACACCTGAAACAGATCCCAGCACTCACTGCTGCTCACGCTCATCCAGATCTCTCATCAGATTCTAGCGCTAA
>KV005772.1:43366-56879 GCA_001598015.1 Dorcoceras hygrometricum
AAAGGAAAGAAAGCAATCCTTCAAGGGCAAGGGTGAGCGTGCTCAAGGCCTATTGGATTTGATCCATACTGATGTGTGCGGAAAGGTTCAAAGAATTCAAGGCTGAAGTAGAAAATCAGCTAGGCAAGAGTATTAAAGCACTTCAATCCGATCGATGTGGTGAATACTTAAGTGCTGAATTTCAAGACTATCTTAAAGAGAATGAGATTCTCTCGTAGTGGACCCCTCCGGCCACACCACAGCTCAATGGTGTAGCAGAGCGTCTTAATCGAACCTTGATGGACATGGTTCGATCTATGATGAGCTTCACTGAGCTTCCTACCTCGTTTTTGGTCTATGCGCTCGAAACACGGTAATGTTGTTGAACAATGTCCACACCAAGGCAGTGGATAAGACTCCATATGAGATATGGATGGGCAAACCACCCAAATACTCATACATGAGGATTTGGGGATGTCCTGCTTACGTGAAGCAGACAGTGGGAGATAAGCTGGATACGAGATCCATCTTATGTTACTTCATTGGGTATCCAAAGAACTTCCATTGGATACTACTTCTACTATCCCAGCGAAACAAAAGTGTTTGTTTCTAGGAATGCCACCTTTATGGAAAGGGAATTTCTACTTGATAGAAAGGGCAAAATAGTAGAACTCGAAGTGGTTCGAGAACCAACTGAAATAGCAGGTGAATCTCCTACACCTCCAGAGCCAGTACCAGAAATGGTCGCACCTAGGAGATCCGAAAGGGTTCCTAGGGCTCCTGAGAGATATGGTTTTCTCCTTGAAGATGATCAAGGTGATCAAGTTGTTGGATCTGATCCAAGAACTTTCAAGGAGACAATTTCCGACGCTGATTCTAATTTGTGGCTTGAAGCAATGCAGTCTGAGTTTGACTCAATGCATGCGAACCAAGTTTGGACTCTTGTTAACCCTCCCGAAGGAATTGTTCCTATTGGGTGCAAATGGGTATACAAGAGGAAACTTGGACCTGATGGTAAGGTAATGACCTGCAAGGCACGACTGGTCGCGAAAGGTTACACTCAAAGGCAAGGAGTTGACTATGATGAAACCTTTTCACCAGTCGTAATGTTCAAGTCGATTAGGATGAATGTTTGATTGGTATTGTGGAACGCGAAAATGATTTATACACCTTAAAATTAAAAGACGTTCCAACTCGCGATGTCGAAACACATACAACAACGATTAAAAGGAAGCACGATAACTTGAACCCCGCACAACTTTGGCACGCCAGGCTAGGTCATGTTTCTCTAAGTAGGATGAACAAGTTAGTTAGGAGTGACATGTTTGATCTGTTAGACATTAACTCCCTACCGACTTGTGAGTATTGTCTCAAAGGAAAGATGACTAAGCAATCCTTCAAGGGCAAGGGTGAGCGTGCTCAAGGCCTATTGGATTTGATCCATACTGATGTGTGCGGCCCATTAGTATTGGTACTAAGTACGGTCACACATACTTCATCAGCTTTACCGAAGATTACTCTAGGTATGGGTACTTGTACTTAATGAAGCACAACTCTGAATCCTTTGAAAGGTTCAAAGAATTAAAGGCTGAAGTAGAAAATCAATTAGGCAAAAGTATTAATGCACTTCGATCTGATCGAGGTGGTGAATACTTAAGTGCTGAATTTCAAAACTATCTGAAAGAGAATGGGATTCTCGCACAGTGGACCCCTCCGGGCACACCACAGCTCAATGGTGTAGCGGGGCGTCGTAATCGGACCTTGTTGGACATGGTTCGAGCTATGATGAGCTTCAATGAGCTTCCTACCTCGTTTTGGGGCTATGCGCTCGAAACGGCGGTAATGTTGTTGAACAATGTCCACACCAAGGCAGTGGATAAAACTCCATATAAGATATGGATGGGCAAACCACCCAAATACTCATACATGAGGATTTGGGGATGTCCTGCTTACGTGAAGCAGACAGTGGGAGATAAGCTGGATACGAGATCCATCTTATGTTACTTCATTGGGTATCCAAAGAATTCCATTGGATACTACTTCTACTATCCCAACGAAACAAAAGTGTTTGTTTCCAGAAATGCCACCTTTATGGAAAGGGAATTTCTACTTGATAGAAAGGGCAAAATAGTAGAACTCGAAGAGGTTCGAGAACCAACTGAAGTACCAAGTGAATCTCCTGCGCCTCCAGAGCCAGTACCAGAAATGGTCGCACCTAGGAGTATGCTCTGAGTGTCACGAGCCGCTACCAGGCCAACCCCGGCCAATTGCATTGGAAGGCCGTGAAGGATATTCTTAAGTACTTATGAATGACTAAGAATATGTTCATGGTCTACGGGGATGGTACTGAAACTGGAAGGCTACACTGATTCTAGCTTCCAGTGTGACGTGGATGATTCGAAATCAACCTCTGGATTTGTATTCATGCTCAATGGTGGTGCTGTCTCTTGGAAGAGTTCCAAGCAAGACACCATCGCGGATTCAACCGCTGAGGCTGAGTACATTGCAGCATCAGCTGCTGCTAAGGAGGCCGTTTATAAGGAATTTCGTCCAAGAGTTGGGCGTCATTTCTAATGGATTTGGTCCAGTCCCGGTGTACTGCGACAACACGGGTGCCGTTGCTCAAGCAAAGGAGCCTAGGTCTCACCAAAGATCCAAACATATACTGAGGAAATACCACATAATCTGGGATATTGTGGCTAGAGGTGACATAGAAGTTGAGAGAGTCGCCTCTGCGGACAACGTTGCTGATCCACTTACGAAGCCCTTGCCAGGACCGTTATTTGAAAAACATCGCGAAACAATGGGACTGCATCTGATGAGTAGTTGGCTTTAGGGCAAGTGGGAGATTGTTAGAGTAGATGCCCAACTAGCCAACCTGTGGCGTGTGGGTTTATAGACTCTTGTATATGACAGTCTTTATATATGATATTCGCATTTATTTATGGCATTCTTTATCTTCATTATGCTTATATAATGTTAACAATTGTGTTGGATAAAGACCTAGAATGCACCATAGTGCATGTTTGATGTGATAGTGGGTATGACGGCTATCATGAAACACATCTAATAGTCACTGTGTATTCTGAATTAGTTCCTAGTCGATTGGGCCGTCAAAATGAGGATAAGGCCGCCCGAGCTTGATACTAGTATCTGCGATGCAAAGTACCATGTTTCATTGGTAGGGAACATTGTGATGTTCTGAGCATGCAGATAGATAGTGACCTGGTGATCTATCGAACTACCCTCGTTCGGACTTTCCAAATGGTTACCATTTGTCGAGTGGATAAGTCCGAGGTCTTGGTTGTACTGATTAGTACTCACGACTCGAAACGTCATTGAGACTCTACATGATAGGTGTCTCACTTTGACCCATTTGCCGACTCACTTGGGGTCGTTAGGTGGCGGGATTGGATGAGGCCCCGATGCATGTAGGAGTCGATGCATCGTTGTCAAGGATTCACCGCTCGCAGACATGCGTGGATATCCTATGTTATCTGAGGAGACGATAGTGTATAAATCTCTGGCCAGAGTACTAGAAGTGTTTTTGGTAAATGGGTTTACCTAGCACGACCAACTGGTTCTTGCAGGCACTATTCAGTGATACCTAGGGGATCATGGGGCGATGTTGCTAGACGCTTTACCATGATCCGTTGGGCAAGTCCGAAATTGTGATTTCGGAGCCGCAATGGTTGTGGACCCACGGCTAGCTGTATCCCTGAACCATTGAGGGTCACACAAGTACTGGATTCGTGATTCCCGCACGGAAACTGAGCTCAATGTGTTGAGCACTTGAGGAGGATTTTAGGGAGTGCGACTTCCTGAAAGTCAACAGGGGTCAAATCGTGATTTCCCACTGTTGAGGGGCAGAACTGTCATTTGGACTAGGTGATCTGAAAAATCGTTTTTCACATCATAATATTCAGTTTTGGAAACTGAGTCGATCGGTCCGATTTGATCGTCGATCGGAGTTATGATGAAACCGTAATGAATTAAACGAACCGAATGTTCATATAGGGACTTGGGCCTGACCAAAGTCCAATGGGCCGGTTCAAGCCCAGGTATATTTAATATATACACTAATGTGATTAGGGCTTAATATATTGATTAACACTACTCTAAACCCTAGAGCACCCATTCGGCCGCCCCCCTCTCCTCACTAGCCGCCGCCGCCGTCGGCCACCACGCCGTCGCCGCCGCCCCTCGCCGGAGTTGCTCCGGCCAACTTTTCTAGGAGTTTCCGTCCGCGTTGATCTCGTCAGGCCTTCTAGTGTAGGCTGACGAAGGAGTCTCCCTTCCGGTCGTGGACCTGATTGACGAATCTACAGCCGCCTATCTTGAAGAGCCGGTCTTCTTGTAATTCCGGTTGGAGCCAGGCGCAAGTCGCCAGTAAGGTAATCTAATAATCATCCTATGAATGGTTTATAGCATGATTTTATTGTATTGAACGTTTCCCGGTGCCATTTTTAAACTTCCGCTGCGCCGCCGGGAGACGGGATCCAGATCCGCCACCGTTAACCCAACAGCATTTGTTCGTAACCAGCTGTTACATTGTTCTTGTTCAGCTGTTGTCAGCTGTTGCATTGTTCTTGTTCAGCTGTTGTCAGATGTTGCATTGTTTTGTATTCAGCTGTTACTTTAGTTTGTATTCAGCTGTTGGTTTGTTCAACACCTGAAAGCCTTTATTTAAGTTGTGTTGACGTCTGAGTTGACCAAATCAATTCGTTGACAGCTGAGTGACCAATCATATTTCATAGTTACAGCTGTTCACTATTCAAAAAGTATCCCAAGCCACGTCTGTTTCTTACGCTAACGACATCGTTTCATTTAACACATTTGTTTCAATGTTAGCGTATATCCTTACAGCTGAATTGTTTCTTCTTCCTCATGACGACTACGTTCAGTCAGATGTTACTTGTTCATTTTCACTTCAATTCGAAAGAATTATTCTATTCATTTGACAGATTCAAGTAGTATTTTTATTCAGTTTTCATCTACGCAAGTATTACAGAGAATTATCGAAGTGTTCCAGAACATCATTGAACAATCAAAAACCAGTAATCGTACTAGAAAGAAAGATTTACGAAAGAAAGAAAGAGCAGAAAGATTATGTTTATGAAAAGTTTTAAGTTATGACTTTGGCAACAAATGGTCCCCAGGGAAGGGTGAGTGCGCGGCTGATAAACCGCGTGCCCTTTCAACCAGGAAGGATAAGGATTACGGATTTACGGATCTGTATACCCCTTCACCATGAGCTATATGCTAAGACTGATATCATGTGTTTGATCAAGCGAATTTGACCAAATGTACAAGTGTCTTTGTCATAATTTTAGAAAATGAAAGAAGAGCGCAAGTGTGATTTTAATCACAGCTATGCAGAAAGTTTAAAGAAAATGTTTTCAGAATTTTATAATGTGTTATGCTTTCAGTTTCTTTCAGATTCCTCAGTTGTTCATATTTTGCTTATTTATTCTAATCGTATTCAGATTCCAGTTATAGTATCAGCTTTATTGTTTGTATCGCATGATTTCGTTACTTCCAGATTTTACCTGCTGAGCCCTTAGGCTCACTAGTTTTCATTGAGTGCAGGTAATCAGCAGTAAGGAGCTGGATGGATAGTGCTGATCGGATGATGTGTTTATCATGGACATCAGATTTTGTTCCTTTCTTATTCAGATTTTGTTGTACAGAAACTTTAGCTATAGTTTTGTATTGCATCAGATTTCTAGTTCAGTTGTTTTGTAGAAATCTGTACAGACTACATGTTTGAGAGTGTATTGTGGTTTTGTTTAAAATGAACAGATTTATATCAGCTTTTGGTTCTAATTCAGCACCTGTTTTTTTGTCCTATCAGATGTTCCGCACTTTGTTATTACATCCAGATGTGCATCTAGTTCCGCGTTTTCATTTACCCTCACAGCTGATTGTCTTCATTGTTCACGAATTGTGTTTATTCACAATTTAACCCAGAAATTTTAGTAGCGACCATTATGTTATCAAGATTGAAATTTTAGACCTTTCAATTTCCCCAATCTTTTAAATTGATTTTAATAAAAGTCCGGTCGTTACAGAATGTGTCTCCGGATTTCCATTGTATAGTTAGAGGGATAGATTTTAGTTGAAAAAAATTATAAACATTCGGTTCGACTCAAACAGTGAACATTCGGTTCAAGTCAAACAGAGAACATTCATTTCGACTCCCTCAATTGTGTTCTGATCATAATCCGATTGATGATCAGATATCAACGATGTGCTCAGTTTAGAAAAATTGATATTATGATGCAAAATCAAATTTTCGAACCACTAAATCTATATATGGCTGGTTTACTCCCACTACTCATTTTGGAAGTCGTACTCTCACTTTCCTTTCCACATGCTCAACACTTTTAGTTCCTTATCCACACGAGAATTGGGAAACCAGTACCTGTGTGACTCTTAATGGTTCAGGAATACAGCTAGCTATGGGCGTACAACTCTTTGTGACTATGAAAATACATTTTCGGACTTATCATTCGGACCATGGTAAAGCTTCTAGCAACATCGCCCCATGATCCCCTAGGTATCACTGATATTGTCTGCAAGAACCAGTTGATCATGGTCAGCATACAGTACAGTACTTTCAGCTCAAATATCCCGACAAAATCAACTACCATTGATAGCCGTGCATACTTCTTGGAGATCAAATTGTGACATCGCATGCGCTACTAGGTAAACTCATTTAACTAAAGTAAATCTAGTACTCTGACCAGAGATTTGTCACTCTATTATCTCCACAGATAGCGTAGGATATCCATGCAGAAGGGCGATCGATGAATCCTCAACAACAAAACATCGAATCCTACATGCATCATGACCTCACCCAACCTCGCAAGCTGATGACCCTCATGGAGTCGGTAAACGAGTCAAACTGAGGCAACAAGTATGTAGAGTCTAATGTTAGAGTAGATGCCCAACTAGCCAACTTGTGGCGTGTGGGTTTTATTGACTCTTTGTATAACGATCTTTATTTATGAAATTCGCATTTATTTTATGGCATTCTTTATTTTCATTATGTTATAATGTTAACAATTGTGTTGGATAAAGACCTAGAATGCACCATAGTGTATGTTAGATGTGATAGTGGATATGATGGCTATCATGAAACACATCTAATAGTCACTGTGTATTCTAAACTCGTTCCTAGTCGATTGGGCCGTCAAAATGAGGATAAGGCCGCCCGAGCTTGAGACTAGCATCTGCGATGTGAAGTACCATGTTTCATTGGTAGGGAACATTATGATGTTTTGAGCATGCAGATGGATAGTGACCTGGTGATCTATCGAACTACCCTCGTTCGGGCTTTCCAAGTTGTTACCATTTGTCGAGTGGATAATTCCGAGGTCTTGGTTGTACTGATTATTCCTCACTACTCGAAACGTCATTGAGACTCTACATGATAGGTGCCTCACTTTGACCCGTTTACAGACTCAGTTGGGGTCATTAGGTGGCGGGATTGGGTGAGGTCCCGATGCATGTAGGAGTCGATGCTTCGTTGTCGAGGATTCACCGCTCGCTTTTATGCGTGGATATCCTGTGCTATCTGAGGAGGTAATAGTGTGATAAATATCTGGCCAGAGTATTAGATGTGTTTTAGGTAAATGGGTTTACCTAGTAACACACGCGATGTCACTATTTGATCTTCAAGATGTATGCATAGCTATTGGATCTCTAGCGACTCTCGATATACCAATGGTCGTTGATCTGATCGGGATATATGTGTTGAAAGGACCGTACTGTACGCTAACCACAACCGACTGGTTCTTTCAGGCACTATCAGTGATACCTAGGGGATCATGGGGCGATGTTTCTAGGCGCTTTACCATGATCCGATGGGTCAGTCCGAAATTGTGATTTCGGAGTCACAATGGTTGTGAGCCCACGGCTAGCTGTATCCCTGAACCATTGAGGGTCACAAAAGTACTGGATTCACGATTCCCGCACGCAAACTAAGCTCAATGCCACAACCGACTGGTTCTTGCAGGCACTATCAGTGATACCTAGGGGATCATGGGGCGATGTTTCTAGGCGCTTTACCATGATCCGATGGGTCAGTCCGAAATTGTGATTTCGGAGTCACAATGGTTGTGAGCCCACGGCTAGCTGTATCCCTGAACCATTGAGGGTCACAAAAGTACTGGATTCACGATTCCCGCACGGAAACTAAGCTCAATGTGTAGAGCAAAGGAGGAGGAATTTAGGGAGTGCGACTTCCTAAAAGTCAATAGGTGTCAAATTGCGATTTCCCCGAAGTTGAAGGGCTAAACTGCAATTTTGGACTAGGTGGTCTGAAAAAATTGTTTTCGCATCATAATACTCAGTTTTGGAAACTGTGTAGATTGGTCCGATCAGATCGTCGATCGGAGTTATGATGAAGCCACGGTGATGGAAATGAACCGAATGTTCATATGGACCTGGGCCTGACCCAGGCTCGTTGGGCCGGTCCAAGCCCAGCATATGTCTATTTATTATTGGCCTAGGGTTATTATGAACACCACACAACACTCTAAACCCTAGCAAGAGCCACCCCTCTCCTCACTCCCTCTCCCACGGCCGCCGACCACCACGCGCCGCCCGCCGTCCGCCGTGCCGCCGCCCGCCGCCGGTTCTCACGTGATTGGACTTGTTCCGATCATGTCGACGAGGAGATTCCGTTCATGTCAAATTTGTCAGCTCTTCTAGTGCAGACTGACGAAGGAGTCCCGTTTCCAGTCGTGGACCGGATTAGGAGATCTACCGCCGCCAACCTTGAAGTGCCAGTTTCCTTGTGAATCTGGTCGGAGCCAGGCGCCTAGACTCCAGCAAGGTAACCTTCATTAAAACATCCTATGTATGTTTTAGTTCTTATATTTGTTATGTATTGAACGTTTCCGGGGCAAATTTTGAAACTTCCGCTGTGCCCCGGGAACGGGATCCGGATCCGCCACTGCGCCAACATCTAAATGATGTTTCGAGTAGTTAGGACTAATCTGTACAACAAAGACCTCAAACTAAATCCACTTGACAAATGATAACTACTTGGAAAGTCCGAACGATGGTAATTCGATAGATCACCAGGTCACTGTCCATCTACATTCTCAGAACATCTCTTTGTTCCCTAACAATGAAAAGTGGTACTTTGCATCGTAGATTTTAGTCTCAAGCTCAGGCATCCCTGATCCTCTTTTGGACGGTCCAATCGACTAGGAACTCGTTTATAACACACAGTGACTATAGATGTGTTTCATCGTAGCCATCAAATCTTCTATCACTTCTAACATACACTATAGTGCATTCAAGGTCTTTATCCAACAAATTGTGCAATAAAAGCAAAGATAAATAATGTCATGTAAATGTAAATTATATGAATAAATCATTTATACAGTAGAGTCAACAGAAACTCACTATCACCAGTTGGCTAGCTGGGCACCTACTCTAACAGTGAGACCATGATCTCAAAGCCAAGTGCTATATGTTGGAATCTGTGTCCAACGAACTGTATAGGAGGTTTGAGGAAGTTGTGCATGCTGCTGACCTTCACCAGCCCCTCAAAGAACTGTTTGGGGAGAACCTGTGAGCTAATAGGTACACTACTACCAAGGAGCTCATGATGAGCCGCATGCAAAATGGAACTTCGGTCAATGAGCATGGGGTACACTGATTGGGCTCATTAAGAGCTTGGTGAGCCTTGATCCCAAACTTCCACATCAGTTGTCTGTGGATTTGTTACTTCTATCTCTTCCTCCTGTGTCCAATATTTTTTTGGTTAACTTTTGTGAGGACTAGAAATTTATTAATTGAATAATGAAAATAATTAGATCTGGATAAGATTAACCAAGCCATCGGGTTTTCAGATTTGAAGGATTTGGTTTTTCTGTTGGTCATTTTTGGGTTTTCAGATTTGAGGTAGAACAGATCAGATGTGGACTGTTGGTCGTTATCAGGTGGCTTGGAACAGATCCAAGTAGCGTAAGGTGATTTGAGAAGATCGTACTTGGGTATAATCTGTTTTGGTGTATTGCGTTTGAGTTGAGTGTTGTTGGGGATTGGTATCGGAAGATATCAGATTTGAGATGTTCTGGAAAATCTTGAGTAGTGGAATATAGAGCGGGAGGTAATGCGACGTCGTATCGTGTTACCAGATTTGATATTGGTTGAGTGAAATCTGTTCAGTAGGAGTGAGCAGATGAGCGCGTTTAATTGGGGGAGTCAAGTGTTGGTCAACGGTACTGTGTGGACCGATCCGGTTCATGAGTAGGTGTAGACCGGTGACGTTTAATGATTTCAGACTTGACCAAATCTGGAGGATCGAGCGAGTATTTGTCGTGAGATCTGTTTCTTTGGAGCGGGACTCCAACGCGACGTCGTTTAGTGATTTCACACGAGGATAACGTAGTAGAGTCAGATCTGAGTTAGCGCTAAGATTTGAGATGGCGCCCAGATCTGAGGTAGCGTTCAGATTTGAGTGAATTGACTTTCACTGTAGCTTTGACTGGAATATTTAAATATAAGTGTCGAGCAACACTTAGTCGATTTCGAACCCGATATTTCTTATCTTCTTCCCGAGAGCTTCGCGAACCCTTACTGTTCATCGAACCCTATTTCTTTAAATTGCTGTCAATTTACACCGCCGTTTGGAGCAAGATTGGTGGCGTTGAGCTCGTCTTCCTTAGGGCTTTCGATTGATACCAGTTTAGAGCTTTAGATCGACGAGTTGAGGGAGCGCGAAGTAGTTGCAAGTTCGAATATCTTCGCAATTGTTGTCCAGTGGTTCTTTTGTTCTTGAGCAGCTTTGGGTAAGTGATTTCTTACTGAATTAAGCTTCAATTTAGAGCTGGATAGAGCTCTGTTGAGTTGAGCTAGCTGTTTTAGGCTACGCGGCTTGAGGTTGTAAGCTGTATGAGCTTTGATGTGAGCTGATTGCTAGATGCTTTGATAGATTTGAGCTTTTAAGCAGCTTCTGTTGAGTTCATCGAGAGCTGCAGGACAGTAAACCTGAGTGGGTTGTTGGTGCTTTGTCTTCGTCAGATCTGTTGAGGTATTAGCTAACGAGGAAGGTACGGATTTGAGCTTATTTAAACAACTTTGGCATAAGCATGAGAATATTTCTTGTGTGTTGAGAATGCTGTGATTGTTAGAGTAGATGCCCAACGAGCCAACTTGTGGCGTGTGGGTTTTATAGACTCTTGTACAAACAGTCTTTATATATGATATTCGCATTCTCTTATATGGCGTTCTTTACTTTCATTATGTGTGTAATGATTTACAATTGCGTTGAGTAAAGACCTAGAATGCACTAAAGCGTATGTTAGATGTGATAGTGGGTATGACGGCTATCATGAAACACATCTAATAGTCGTTGTGTATTCTGAACATGTTCCTAGTCAATTGGGCCGTCAAAATGAGGATAAGGCCGCCCGAGTACGAGATTAGTATCTGCGATGCAAAGTACCATGTTTCTGGGCCCACGGCTAGCTGTATCCCTGAACCATTGAGGGTCACACAAGTACTAGATTCGAGATTCCCGCACGGATACTCAGCTCAATGTGTTGAGCACGAGAAGAGGATTTTGGGGAGTGCGACTTCCTAAAAGTCAACATGGGTCAAACCGGGGTTTCCCGCTGTTGAGGGGCAAAACGGTCATTTTGCAGTTTAGGGTTAGATGATCTGAAAAATTGTTTTTCACATCATAACATTCAGTTTTAGAAACTGAGTCGATCGGTCCGATCTGACCGGCGATCGGAGTTACGATGAAGTCGCAGCAATGAATATCGTCATTTGGACCCGGGCCCGATGGGCCGGTCCAAGTCCATTGTTAGTCTATTTAATTAGACTTGAGAGACTTCATAATTAATTAAATCTCACAACTACATCATAACCCTAACCCTAAGTGTGCTAGCCGCCTCCCCTCCTCTCAAACAAGCCGCCGCCGCCCACGCGCCGCTGCCGCCGCCGCCGATCTTCGCCGGAAATTTGTTTCCGGACAGTTCGACGAGGAGAATCCGTTCGTGCAGAATTCGTCAGTGCTTCTAGTGCAGCCTGACAAAGGAGTCTCGGTTTTGGTCGTGGACCGGATTGGCGATTATCTACCGCAATCTACCGAGAAGAGCCGGGTTCTTGTAATTCCGGTTGGAGCCAGGCACAAGTGCCAGCAAGGTATTCGTTTTGAACGCCCTATGTATGACGATTATTGAATTGTTGTTTTTTGTATTGATCGTCTCCCAGCCTCTATTCTTTTGTTCTTCCGCTGCCTCGCCGGGGGGCGGATCCGGATCCCCAACAGTGGTATCAGAGCCAGTGTTTTCTCGGATCTGATCATACGAATTGCCTGAATTGTATCTAATGTCTCAATTTCAGATTGGATCATCAAAAATTCTCGAAATTCCGGCCACGCCACCGCCGCTTGCGGCGGCGCCCTTTCCAACCCGCCGCGCGCACATTCGCGTGCGACAACCATGTGCGCTGGCCGCGCATGGTGGCTGGGAGCGGCGCTGCACTGTCCACGTCATTGCCAATTGTTGTGAGTCGGTTGGAACTCCTTTTAACGTTGGCTCATATTATTGGGGACGTTAAGGGGACCGTTCTTCACGACTCAACATTGATGGGTCAATCTTGACACGTGATAGTAAACGGCGTCATATTATTGGGCCCTTACTGGACGTGAGGTGAATACATGGAGGTTGCACCGGTTGCAATCGGAAACTACCTTTTGGGGGTCATGGATGGCTGATATTATTCGGGTCCATGATCGCTTGATTGGGCTCCGTGTACCAACTAAAGAAACCTGTTTTCTCGACTTCATTAGAGGGTGGTGAAATCGTTAAAATAGTGGGAGGGTAATTCATAAAACTAAATGACCATGTTTTTATGTCTTAGCGTTTATTTTTATATAGTCAATAATGCATGTCTGTTTTCTTTTCAGTATAACTGCTATAAAAATGGTTTCGATGAAAAACCCGCTTGCTGCTATACTGGATAGCAACAGGTTCACTGGTCTTAACTACCAAGACTGGCTCCGCAACCTTAATCTTGTACTGGCTTCGAGAAGCTTCTCTATACGATAGAGAAGTCGCCCCCGGAGGAAACCCCTGCCAATATCAGCCCTGAGGAGCTGATTACGCTTAACCAATGGCGTGACGACGAGGTTAAAACTCGATGCTATGTGATGGCATCGATGTCCAATGAAATGCAACGGCGTTTTGAGAAGACGAAGTATGCTGCTGACATACTTCATCATCTCAAAGAGCTGTACGGGGAGAACTCTCGACATGAGAGGTTCATGGCTATCAAGGAGCTGATGACGAGCCGCATGCGCGATGGGACTTCGGTCCACGAGCATGGGGTTTGCATGATTGGGCTCGTTGAAAAGCTGTCGGGCCTTGATATCGCACTTCCACATGAGCTGTCTGTGGATGTACTTCTCCTCTCACTACCCGCTGCATTTGACCCCTTTGTGGTCAACTTCAACATGAACAAGCTGGAAGCCACTCTTGAAGAGGTGGTGAACATGCTTGTAGTG
>KV005773.1:21038-32798 GCA_001598015.1 Dorcoceras hygrometricum
AGATTATGAGTTTGTATTTGTGTTCTTGAACTTTTATATGTTTCGATAGCGAAACCGGATCAAGGACTTGATGTTGTATGAATCTGTGATGATTTTCAGAAGCATATTGATCTATATACCTGCTGATATGGGGGGATTAGGTTGATATATTGCTGGTTTAGCTTGTATTTAAATTGGAATTGATGTAGAATTGGATTGGATATAGTTTGGGCTTTACGAATCGGTATTGTTACGCCGTTGAATCCGGAATGGTTACAATTATGTTGTTTTGCAAATGAGAACTGAAGTTGTGGCATATGTTGTTGATGTCTGTGATATATGATCACTTCATTTCAGCTTGATTAAGAAGGGTGGAATTTCAAGATTTCAAATTTGAATCGGCGAAGAAGCGAACGAGGTTTGAAGTTGATTGAACTAGTGATTTCGACATGAATTTGAATGATGATTGATATCGAATGATTGGATCGAGACTGATATAAGTTCTTGCTATTATATTTCAGCATGAAGTCTGATATGAATGTTTTGGTGTTATGTTGCAGATTTGAAGCATTCCAAACAGAGCTAAACAAAGGTATAGTTTGACATGGAGAGTCAGAGAATTTGAATACTCGAGAATGATATTTCTTGAGTTATCCCGACAAATCACATACTCTCTGATTACTGTTCTTGATTTAGAACTTAAAGTTATATTTGTTGATCCATCACAGGTAGTGGATCTTTTACTTCGATATGTGATTATATGAAATAGAAAATGAATTGATTCTAATGCCAAGGTCTGATATGATCTTATTTTCGAAGTGTGAGTTGATTTCTTTAGATGGATATCAATGTCAAGATCGGATACAAATCTTGATGGCATCGATTCGAGATGAATCAGTTCTTATTTTGAGATATGCGATATATTCATTGCATTTCGATTTGATATGGTAGTTTTGATATAAACTGATTTACGTTATTTCATGTATATGTCGATTATACTGAGATTGTTTTCTCACCGGAGTTTTCCGGCTGTTGCCTTGTTTTGTATGTATGCATGGAAATAGGTGGGGCAGGATCTGGTCGGAGTCAACAAGGATAGCTCGAGGATTGAACCATAGAAGTAGGGTTGTGGTTAAGAAGTAGAGCAGTCAGACCTTGAACTCAAAAATGTTGTAGTTGCTACACTAATGAGTGTTGTATATTTAAATCTATATGTATTGTAGTAACTTTTGAGTTTGACGTCTACATAACATGCGTTAGACTCATGTTTTATTTATGCTCGAGTTCCTTTAAATTAATGGAAGCATGTTCAGATTTCAGCGAGAAAAATGGAAGAAATAGATTTTAAAAAAAAATTCGATTAGTTAACTAGGTTAGCTTATTAATCGCCCCATAAGATTAGAGAAGTAATCGAGGTCCCCACATATTGTGTCGATAGATGGGATGTCTGTTGACCAATCGAAGGTGGAGGCAGTGCAGAACTGGGGGATTCCAAGGAATGCAGCAGAGGTTCGTAGTTTCTTGGGTTTGGCAAGTTACTATCGCAAGTTTATCAAGGGATTCTCTTCGATTTCAGTGCCATTGACGCCACTTGGGTAGTGGCGTGTTTGTTAGTCGAGAGGTCACTACAGGCTGAGATAGAGAGGTTTTGACTAGAGTTTTGCTCGGGAGGCTGCGCACCGAGTTTGGCAGCGTTCACAATTCAGTCGACTCTTCGAGAGAGTATTAGAGATGGGCAGGCCTCTGATGAGCAGTTGCAGCAGTGGAGACAGTGTGATGAGGCCAGAGGCCGAGGCCTGTACATAGTTGAGGACGGGATTGTTCGGTTCAGAGGTCGTATGTGGGTGCGGAGTACTGGACAGCTGAGAGCTGAGATCTTAGCAGAGGCGCATGCATCGACGTACTCCATCCACCCAGGGAGTACGAAGATGTTAGAGATTTGCAGCGCTGTATTGGTTGCCGGGGATGAAGAAGGATATTGGGATATTTGTGTCTGGGTGCTTGACCTGTCAGCAGGTCAAAGCAGAGCATCAGCGACCGACAGGGTTATTACAGTCACTCCCTATTCCCGAGTGGAAGTGGGAGCATATAACTATGTATTTCATGGTTGGATTGCCCAGGAGTCCCAGAGTTTACACGGCGATATGGGTGATTGTGGACAGACTCACCAAGTCAGCATATTTCTTACCGATGAAGACTAATTTCACCCTGACATCAGAGAGTTGTCAGACTGCATGACATACAGTCTCTATAGTGTCGGACAGAGACACCAGATTCACGTCTGTGTTCTGGAGGAGCTTGAATGCCTCTTTGGGGACTAGATTGACGTTCAGCACGGCATTTCATCCCCAGACAGATGGTCAGTCGGAGAGGGTCATCCAGATTGTGGAGGATTTACTGAGAGCCTGTGTGATTGGTTTCCAGGGTAGATTCGAGGTTGCCGCTGGTAGAGTTCACGTACAACAACAGCTTTCAGGCATCGATTGGGATGGCTTCGTATGAGGCTCTATATGGGAGGAGATGTCGATCTCCCGTGCACTGGGACGTGGTTGGAGAGAGAGTGCTGACTGGGCCGGAGTTAGTACAGCAGACAGCAGATATTGTGACGAGGATTTGGGATCGGATGAGGACAGCCCAGAGCCGTCAGAAGAGTTATGCCGATCAGAGACGACGGGATCTGGAGTTAGCTGTCGGAGACCATGTGTTTGTGAGGATCTCTCCCATGAAGGGCGTGATGCGCTTTGGCCGGAGGGGCAAGATCAGCCCGAGATTTATTGTGCCATTCGAGATTTTGGAGAGGGTTGGTACTTTGGCATACCGAGTAGCGTTACCATTCAGCTTGTCAGCGGTTCATAATGTGTTCCACATCTCGATACTGCGGAAGTATGTTCCGAATCCAACACACGTGTTGGATTTTGAGCCACTCCAATTGGCGCTGGATTTATCTTTTGAGGAGCGTCCAGTACAGATTTTGGCTCGTGAGGAGCACAGGCTTAGAGCGCGGAGTATTCCGATGGTCAAGGTCCGGTGGCAGAATCACTCAGAGGATGAGGCTACCTGGGAGACTGAGGCTGATATGCGGACGCGTTACCCGGAGATATTGGGTACGTACTTAATTTTGGGGACGAAATTCCTTTAAGGGAGGAGAGTTGTAACGCCTAGAAATTCCTGAATACGTAGAAATTAGTGCATGACTAGGGGAAAAATAACTTTAGATAATTACATGCCATTTTATGTGATTTATTTACAATTTTTATGTTGCATGGTATGCATGTCATTGTTTCAGTCTGTTTGAGTTCCGGACGCCTGGACGAGACTAGGGACGATCAAGATGAAAATAATTTGAGATTTTTATGTCTTTGGATTTTTAAGAATATATTTTAGTATTTTAAGCAGCAAATTTTTTGAAAAATTGGGGTTTTTATGATTATTTTGGAGGGGAGCCCGTTTTTCGCCTATTCGAGTTGTTTTAATGGATTTCAAGGTGTTTTAAAATTTGAGGGGACTTTGATTTCGAAAATTAGACATTTTTAAAGCCAAGTTTAAGTTTTGATTAACATGTTAATCTAGTGGAGGGGCAAGCATGTCAAATTCCATTTAATTTCTTAATTAAGCCTTAGGGTCATTTTTGTCACCCTCACTTTTTCATAACTCAAAAATTATTCAAACATGGCCTCCTCCATCTTCAAAGCAGCCGCCCCCCTCCTCTCCTTCTCACCCCATCGAAAACTCAAGAAACTTGGTGATTCAAAGGCGGTCCGGCCTCGATCTCGTGTCCTCTACGTCGGTAACTCACAGATCTTCCTTTTCTCCAAGCCAGCCATGTAATATCGATTTCTTTTCTCACCATTTAAACTATATTAAACTGTTTTTAATGATTTGATGCATGAATTGTATGTGACTTTCCATGACCTACGTTTTATGTTCCAGATCCATGCATGATTCATGAAGTTTCATCATGTTTTTGGTTGTTTCTTGTGTTGCTTCGGCTAAGGGGCTGTTCATGGGACTATGGCTCACATCTAGATGGTTCAAGGAGGTCCTAGGGTGGTCTAGCAACGTCCATAGTCGAGATTTGAGGGCTAGACCATGGTTGGTTCGAGTTTGGTTGCACGGCTGCATGGTGCGCACGTCGTGAGAGGGCAGCCACATTTCACGCGTCTCGACCTTGGGCTATGGTTCACGGTTGGGGCCGTGGTTTGTCCCAATGGAACCGGCTGGAAGTTGGCATTGCATGGGGGGTACGGCGGCGGCTAGCATGAGGGTTTAGGTTTGGGTTGTTTGGGCCGAATGGTTCAATTGGATCGGTTGGTTCGGTTGGGTCGGGTCGGATCGGGTCGGTTAGTCGAGTCTTGAGTCAAAATATTTTAAAGTTGGTCCAAGTTATTTTAAGTTGAGACCGGTTATTTTAATTTTAAGTCAAAGGTACAATTTTAAAGAAATTAGTCAAATATTTTAAATTGAGTCAAACTTTTGATTTAATCGGACCTATTACTTTATTTTAAGATTTTAAAGTCAAAATTGAGGGTATTGAGATTTTAACTTGGATTTTAGAGTCAAAATCGGTCAATTCATTTTAGAGTCAAAATTGGTCAATTCATTTTAAAGTCAAAATTGGTCTTTGATTTTAAAGTCAAAATTGGTCTTTGATTTTAGAGTCAAAATTGTTCAATTCATTTTAAAGTCAAAATTGGCATTTTATTTTAAAGTCAAAATTGGTCTTTGATTTCATGGTCAAAATTGGTCAATTGATTTTGAATTAGTCAAAATTGGAGTATTTTAGGGATGTTAAAGGTGAATTTTAAAGTTATGGGCTAAGTTCAATTTTAAAGTAAGTCTAGAATTAGTGGGTCAGGCTCCGGAACCAGTCCTTGACCGAAGTAGAAAATATAAAAACCCGTGAATGTATATTTAATTATATATGTAGTATTCTATGTACGTAAATATTTTAAAGAAAAGAATTAAATATACGTTGACGGGATAAGCTTTTAAAATGCATGATTTTAAGAAATGCACGCATCATGAGATTCTATGAAACGATCAGGCATGACTCTTTTTTTAAGATAAAACCCGAGGGATTGAAGTGATGTGGCAAAGTTTAATGATGGGAGCTAGCAGGGTAGCCGGACCCGGGAATCCCCTGTTTTAATGTATGATTATGAGCCTATGGATCCATGTGATCATGACATGGTGAAGTGGCATAGTAGGTGCTTGGGATCCCGAGGTAAGGTCGGGTGAACCGCACCGCCACGTACGGTTGGTTATTTCGATCAGTTACACGCCCGCTCGCACTCACTGATACGACTCATACGTTTTTCATGTTACGTTATGTCATGCCTTATGTACGCTATATGTTATGATATGTTATGAAATGTACGAAAAAGGTTTTAAGATCATCCATCCATGCATGTTTTAATGTTATTTTATTATGCGTATGTGCTTGCATGTGATTTTATTTATATGTACCTTGCTATTTTAAAAGATAGAGCATGCTGAGCCTCTAGGCTCACTAGGTTTAAATGGTTCAGGTGATGACCCTGTTGATTTCCTGCCGACCGATGGTGAGGACCTCTGAGCGCCTGTTGTAGCAGTACCCCATGACCACTATGATGTCTTTATTTCGTTATGATACGTTTTTCAGTTATTGGTTTTAGCATGTTCAATTTTCAGTACACTTACTCAGTCTGGTTTTAAACAGCATGAATGATTTATTGTTTTAAAATATTTATTTACTTCTGTTTCAAGTATTGTTTAGTAAATGTTCAAAGGGAACGAGCCATAGCCTTTTTAGTTTATTTATTCCGCACATGTTTTAAAAAAAATTTCTAGAGTCTGGTTCGTTTCAGTTGTGCTGGTTTTCGTGTGTACATCAGTTCTTGTTTCCGTGGTTGCTACTGGTGTTTCGATCGGCTTTGGTTTTTAGCTTGAGTTCTGGAGTTTGTGACTTGATTTCGAGGACGAAATATTTTTTCTAGTGGGGGAGAATGTGAGGTATGGGAGATCAGTATGGATTAATTAAATTTATTAATCGGGTTTAGCATGGATCAGATCAGGTGTGAACTGATCTGAGTTGAATAGTTCAGAGCTGAACTGCTATCTTGAGCACTGAGCTGGTTTTTTCTATTGTGAGCTGATTTGGGGAAACATCGTAGAAGCGAGCTGTTCTAGGAGATGCTGTATGGTGTAAGCTGATATGAGTTTGAATGTGCACTGTTTCGTATGGTCAGATCAAGTGTGAGCTGATCTAGTTCTTCCGTGCTGGAAGACAGGCGATCTGTGTGCACGAGAGCTGATTTGTGCACGAGAGATGAGTATTGTGCGAGAGCTAAATAGGGCACGAGAGCTGAGCAGTGAGCGTGATTTTTTTCGTCAATGTGATCTGTTGGTCCTGTGTTGTTTGTATCATATCGATTTGGTAAGAACTGGATAGGACACAGCCTAGATGTGAACTAGATGTCCCAAGCTGGTATCAGCTTTGAGGCCTGAGTTGGTAGGTGGCTATTGTAGATCAGATCACGGGAGCGATAGTTGTATATACTTAGACTTTCACCAAGTGTTAAGTCATTTCCCGGCACTTAGATATTTTCTTTCGCTTCAACAGCCTGAGCTGATACCCTGTCACGAAACCCTTGTTACTGTTCACCGAAGCTTATCTTTTTCGATAGCCAGCGGTAGATGCCTCAGTTTTGAGCAAGGTTGGTACCATTGGATTCCTCTCTTCAAACCCATCCTTTCCCTACCAATCTTGGAGCTGGTGGTTGGCCGAAAGAGCGAGCATAATGATAGTCAAAGCGTACGACTTTTTGTGATTTCCGGCGAGTTGTTCTTCTGTTCCGGTAGCGACTTTGGGTAAGTGCTAGTTTTCGTTCTTAGCTTCGATTAGAATCAGAAATAGTTTTTTGCGTGTAAGTTCGAGCTTGGTTGAGGTGGTAGCTCCCGGCCCTGTTTCAGTCGTAGCTTTTCCCAAGCTGATTTTGTGTAGTATGAGCAGATTGTAGCTTGGTGGTCGATTGAGCGTTTCTGTCGAGATTTCTCCATGAGAGCTGGGGAAACAGAAGACGGTTGGCCAGAGCTAAGTGTTTCAGTGCGGGAGCTGTCTCGTGTTGGTGTTCTATTATTCTTGCAAGTTGTGTGAGGTATTGTTGGTCAGTAGTTGAGGTACGGATTGGAACTGATAATTTACAGCTTTTGTAGAGTATGCGTATGTGCCCTGTGATGTTTACGTGCTGTGTAGTCTGATCTGTTTTCGCTGATAGCGTTATATGTTGAGAATAACATGGCATAGAATGCATCCATATATCATATTGAGCTATGATATTCTTAGAAAGCCGATGAATTACTTTTGCGATGAGTTGCTTTCTCATGGAGTGTTTTTGTTGACGTTCATGCTCACGAGGGATAGCTGTGAGGACGTACCGGGTAGCTCTCGCCCCCTCAGTTGCTGTGGCCTGGATAGGTGGTGGCAGGTGGTCGCTGGATACTTTGTTATGCCGTCGTGGCGGGTAGCTCCTATCTCCCGCGATGATGAGCCACATCTATTTTCCGTTGGGACCGCCCGGGTAGCACCCGAACTCCCCATGATATTGCCACATGTTGATGTTAACAGTTTCGTTTGGCTTCCGGTTTGTTATCTGATGTTCTTGCTATCGGACATGCATTTGCATAGCACGTTGCATATATCATACATACTTCGTATGTTGTTTTACTTTGTTCTCCGTACTGGGGTTTCACCCCTGTCCCTCCTGGGCTGTTTGGTTGTGTTGTTTGTCATTCAGGTTACCCAGGTACTTCAGTTGGCCTAGGTGGTACGATAGTGTTAAGATAAAATTTTGTAAGTTTTGGTGATAACAAAAACAAGATAAGAACTGAATCTTGGAAATCAGATCTGGACAGTCAGTCACATTAGCTAACAGTTAAAGCATCTTCAGATCCGGAAGCTCTGGGAACAGTGTATTCAGATATCGGGTTGGAAAGTTTGCTACAGAGACTATCAGATTTGATTATTCAGTATAGAGAAATTCAGATATCAGTTATCGAATTAAGTTTTCAGGAAGCCTATCAGATTTGAGTATTTGGGTCATTTCAGCTGTCAAGACACGCTTCAGATTTGAGGGTATTCATATTTGACTCAGAGGCTACAGTGACAGAACCGGGTACGTTTTCAGTAAGTATATTTCAGATTTGAGCTTATTCATATCAGATGTGAATAGACTGCACAGGGTTCTTCAGACATCAGATTTGATAAAGTCAATATTACGAGAAGAGTAGAACCTTCAGATATGACAGAGAGTTAATATTATTAAGAGGAATACATATCAGATGTGATAACCCTACGTGGGAGGAAACAATTTCTTTAACCTCTCACAGAGGGAAAGAGAGCAGTATTCTGATTTCAGTACTTCAACAGATGTGAGCTTCAAATCTCCTCAGACGTCATCAGTTTGTTGGAGAGAATTACAACGGTCAAAATTGATTTAAGGAAACAAGATCGAAGCTATCTTAAGTAAGTTTCACATTACGCAAAATGATTGATACGCTGGTTACTCTGTTTGGCAAGTTAGTCAATCAAGATTTGACAGCGTAGTTTACCTTGTGCATAGTGCTAATGGAGATTCGATGAAGATACGCAGAGAAATTTGAATCTACTGACCGTTGAGATTGAAGAGCATAAATAGGTAAAGATTTCAAACAGAGAAGCCCTCCGGGAATTTCAAGCTCTCTCACTCGATTTCATCTTGCATACGCACAAGCTCTCAAATATCTGGGATTGCTCAAGCATACAAATATTCAAAGTCCCAGTGTCAATATCTCGAGGAACTTTCCAGTGTTCTAAATTGCTTCATCTTCGAGATACTTACAACACTCAATACATTTTGTGCAGCGCCCCAAAAATCCATAGAACCACAAATTGATTAGCCTTTCTTTTCTAAGGGCTGCTTTGAGATTTTTAAGCATTCAGATTCTTGATCAAATCTGATTCCTTCTTTTTTTTAGATTTGAAGCAACGTCCAGAAGGTTCCGGAAGGATTTCGCCCAAGCACATATCTGAAATAATCCAGAAATGTTTCCTTTCGAAAAAAAAATGAGTTTTTGGATGGGAGCTATGTTTTAGTAAAATGTTGTGGTAAGTTTATAAATCAAAATAGTAAAGGACAAAGGAGTTGGCACGGAATCCATGCCTACTCAAGTATTTTTACCTACTACTCAATCATTCTCCCTTGTATAAAATGATTTACGTAAGCCTCTGGATTCATTTTGGTTGCAAGAAAAACTTTTAGTTCCTTCAAATTTAAGTAGTTTTTTCCAGTGTGCTTGAGGAGACTTCCAGCCGTGATCATCTACACGTTGCGATCTTCAGGCAAGTAAATCTGATTCTTGCTGCATTTGGAAAACATATATTGCTTCGTTGTTTTCTGTGTATGCTTGCCTGATTCAGTTTCAGTTAATGTTTGGTTGAGGTATGGATTCACTGCTTTGATGCTTTAGTTTTGAGGATACTCACCAAAAAGTTTAACCACAATGGTGTTTTTAAAAATATACTGAGTTGTACAGATTCCAGGTAAGAAAGCCAATAGAAGTCCTCGTTTTTCCTAAGTACTGTGAAAACTCTGGACATTGAATCTAAATGGATAGGCAACGCTGGTTAGGTCGGGAGCAAGTTCTGGTTTGATAAGCGAAGCCAGTTTGTTTAGAATCTGTCTCAGTCGAAGCAGTATTTCGTGTTCCTTATCCAAAGCTGTTGCTCACATCTGTATGCCTATACCGCACCTAAGATCTGTTTAGATAACCAAAATCTGACCTTTGCGCATGACATCTGTTTTCCCGAGAGATCTGTTTTCCAGTAAGATCTGTTTTCCCGAGAGATCTGTTTCCAGTAAGATCTGTTTTCCCGAGAAATATATTTTCCCGAGAGATCTGTTTGTACACAGAATCTGATTTCTAAGAACCATGTCTGTTTTGCACTCTCTAGTCGTTTTCCTTCAGAGCTGGTCCTCAGCTCCGAGTCCAACTGTACACTCAGTAGTGCTTTTTAAATAAAAATGAGTTTCATAGCAGTGAATCTACCAAATCCAGTGATCGACTTTCGATCAAGAGCTAGTATAAAGCTATTTCAGAAAGAAAATAAAGTTCAGATTGAGGATTTATGGCATAGAGGACCCGGTCACTCAAGGAAGGGACAGGATTACAGTAGGACCGTAATCCCTTAATGGAAGGGACAGGATTATGGAAATATTGTAATCCCTTCACAGAGAGTTACTGATCAGTTAACATGCTTCATGCACAAGGACCACCAGAGAGCCTCTAGACCATAAATCATCCAGTATAAGCAATTCAGATTTGAGTTTCGAGTTGTCTTTCAGTAGAGAGATTTCAGTTTTCAGTTATGCCTGAATTTATGTGATTTTGTTATCCTCAATTTTTCTTGTTGAGCCCCTAGGCTCACTAGTTTTTCCAATGCAGGTGAGTCAGTTCAGTAGCAGGAGGGTGGTGCAAGTTGATTCAGATTCGGGGGATTGTGTTTGTCAACGGCCAGCGTTTTCCGCATAGTCTTAGCTTTTGTTGTTTTGGATCTTTTGATGAACTGTATTAATATCTGTTACAACAATAGTGAACTTATATAGAGTTCCAGTAGTTGTAATATCACATTTTGCATCGTGATTCAAGATCTGTTTTGTCAAATCTGTTTACTACTATTTACCTTTGGCGCCACTAGCTTCGTTTCAATTTTGTGTAAGGGAATACAGCTTACTTATTCGAATTTGATCCTTATATTCGTTCAAAATTTTCAAATTTTCTCAAATTCCGTTGGCTCCCATGGCTTTGGGCGTCACAACTTGGTATCAGAGCGTGGTCCTGAGATAAACACATCTTCCCAGTCTGGAGCAGCTTTCATCGTCCGCATCTCCTGATTTGTGAGTTTTATTTTATGATAAGCATTCTTTCTCTTTCGAGTTCTGATGTTCTTTTGTGGTGGATTGCGGGCTATAGATTAATATGTCAGGAATAGGGAGAGGTATAAGAATGCCCCAAGTAGATGAAACCAACCCAGATAGCAATGTTCGTATTGCCCAACTCTTAGAACTGTTGGTAGAACAATCTGTCAGAGGTAATGGACAATCTTCGAGCAGTAGGGGACCGCATTATGATGATTCTCAGGAGAGGTTTTGAAGACAGAAACCAAAGGAGTTCAGTGGTACTACAGATCCGCTTGTTGCTAAGAGCTGGATTAAGTATATGGAAGTGATTTTTGAGTACCTTCAGATTCCATATTTGGATTGGCCAAGGTGCACTATCTATATGCTAAGATGTGATGCAATGATCTGGTGGGAGGGAGCAAAGCTGTCTGTAGATTTGGCAAATCTCTCGTGGGAAGAGTTCAAACGAGTGTTCTTTGAGCAATACTTCACAGCAGATAAGAGGTCTAAGTTGAAGCGAGAGTTCTTGACCTTGAAGCAAGGGAGTCTGACTGTTCAAGAGTATGTCCAGAAGTTCGAGAGAGGCTGTTACTTTGTACCTGTTATTGGGAGGGACCCTGAGGAGAAGCTGAGTGTGAGGATTGAGAATTTAGATTAGTGATTAATTGATTTGATTTGGGATTAATCACGTGTTTTAGAGGATAATGCGAAGGAAATGTGGTTTCCTGCTGATTCGGAAGTTGTATTATTTTGGGAATTCAGTCGCAGCAAATTTTGGTGAAGTCAACGCTGGTCAACGGTACTGTAGCTACCTGCTGGTGTTTGCATCGGTAGGGTGAAGTAGGCGTGACGCGTTGCATCTGTT
>KV005774.1:5967-21550 GCA_001598015.1 Dorcoceras hygrometricum
TTGTGACTGGCCGACAGATGTGTCGTGCCCGAAAAGTCCAACGCTATCATCAGAGTGGTGACTGCCGGATTCGAGTGTCTATCATCGAGCTGTGATGGGCTGACGGGCCCCGATGATCACTGACCGATGATTTCCACTGGCCGATTTGATCATCAAGCTGTGATGGGCTGGGGCCCCGATGATCACTGACCGATGATTTCCACTGGCCGATTTGATGTGCGTGGTATAGAGGCTCGCTTGAGATGATTTGCCAGTCGATTTTCTGGTCTAGATATCCTATCCTTGATAGCCCTCATGCATTTCATAGCATTGATTTATAGCATGTTGCATGATTAGCTGTTTTGATGGCTCTTCGTACTGAGGCTTGACCTCGTATTTCTTTTCCTGCTTTTGTGTTGTTTGGGTCTGCGTTGCCCATTTTCAGGATCTTCAGGTAACCAAGCTGGATCGAGTGGAGTTCCAGCTGGTCGATCCCCGTTTCCCTGAGTCCCAGTCTATTTTATTATGTATTGAACCGGGGAATGCCCCATGTTTCTATGTATTGGGGATCTGTTATGATTTGAGTATTGATTGTTACCTGTATTGTATGAGTTTGAGTTAACTCATATTTTGAGTATTGATATTTTGAATGATGATTTTGAGTTCAGGCCCTTATTATTTCGAAAAATTTTTAAGCCCTGTTTTTACGCTTCCTTGATTATGTGCTTAATTGTGTTGTAATATTGTGTGATTAGCACGGGGCCTGACAACACTTCCATCCTTCCTCCTACCATACTCAACAAATTGAGCTTAATTTTCATACAGGAATTGATAAATCGGTCTGTTGGGACCGGTTTAAAACTTAGCAACGCTGCTTTGAAAGATTTTAAAACTTTTTGCGCTGCTAATTAAAAGATGAGGTGCAATACCTCTGGTTCTTGAACACTTAAAAACGAGAGCACCGGAGACAGATCTGGTATGAATTAAAATCATGCGGAAAACACCAGAAATGAATCCTTATATTTTAAAACAACTCAAACAGATTTATGTACAACATAAATCTGTTCGACTGTGCAAGTGTGCTAATTGTGTATGCGTGAATGCTGAATATAAATGCAAGTGCTGAAAGCTTAAAGAATACAATACTCAGCATATTTGTTTCTGGAAGTTCGGACCTCAATGTCCTACGTCTCCCCTTCTTCCACCTCGGAAGGCTCCACTAGAAGATTTGATCTATACAATGTGTACAGACCCAATCCCGCAACCAGCAGCTGCGAGAACTCCTAGAAACTACCAGCCCTCGGCTGTTCACTCAGAACTTGTTTAACGTCTCTGTTCAAAGACTACATACACAGAGTTTTACGTCATCGTGCTTGGACGGTAACTGATTGTGAAATGGTTTTGAGATTCATTCACTAATGAATGTGAATGAATCTCTGTGTGTGAGATTTTTACAATAAAGCTCTCAACTCTCTGTTTTTCTATTTCTCACACACTAGGAAAATTCTCTATATAAGCTAATTCTAGCTCAGCTGTCAACTGCAATTAAGCTCTCTCTTCGTATGATAGTTGACAGCTTCGCTTCAGGTTCATTTTCCCTCTGTTGTTGTCTTCGATTTATTTTTCTTTTCTGTGCAACAACAACGTCTACTGCAATAGTGCTACAGTCATCATCTTCTTCCTTAAACTCTTCTTCCTTAAATAGCCTCTGTTCAATTTAAATCCGTTGGACACAAAATTCTTCCCGTTCAAATGTGCTCTGAAAAGTACCGACAGGGATTGTCCTTTGTGTCCTTTCTTTTGCAGGCTTCTTTGTCGTCTTCAGCTTTTTGAAATAAGCTCAGCAATTGACATCCAGATTTGGTAACTCTTCATATTTGTCAACTGCTTCGCTGCTGGTTCGTTCTTTGCGACTGGTTGCTTTGCGTCTGGTTTCTTTGCGTCTTTTGCAATTTACTTCGCATCTGGTTTTTTTCTTTTCATTGCTGCGACTGGTTGTCCAGACGTTGATCATGAAGTGCTTGCGACTGGATACACAAAGCTTGCGACTGGTACATCATCTTGCGACTGGATGCATATCAACAGCTGGTCTACTGTAGCTCTCGTCTGAATGTACTGTTGATTGCGTCTGGATGTACTGTAGCTGCCTGCTGGTTTCTCTTGAGAGTTGTACCTGCTGGTTCTTAGCGCAAAACCATCTGCTGAATCTTAGCGCGAAGGCAAAACGCTGTCGTATCTATTAATCCAAACGACATCGTTTTGCTATCGCTAACTTCAAACACCAAATGCTGGTTGTACTGCGACTGGATACTTCTTCCTGTACGACGTCGCTTCATCTCTTGTGTCTGGATCATCCATCGACTGGATCTACTATAGCTTCCTGCTGATTGTGTTGTCACTGCTGATGTCATCACTGCTGATCCAGCTCTTGCGCTTCTCTTCTCAATCTGCTGAAATAGCTTTTGCTCAACTGCTGATTATGATGACGTCATCCTTGCTGCTCATAGCTTCCTCCAATATATGTGCTGACGTCATCATTGCTGATACCAGCTCTTGTTAGCGCTCCACTGAACATCTTCTTCTTCGATCTATTTCTCCAGCAGACTTCACAGTTCCTGTTCCAGCTGGTTCATCTTTTCTTTAGCGCTTGCAGCTGGTTTTTATCGCTCCAGCTGGTTCACTATGCTCCAGCTGGTTCAACTTGGCCTCCGCCTGATAACGAACAACTGACTCAACTTTGAACGTCTCCATTGCTAATCCAGCTGCCGTTTACAATGATTAACCAAACCAACTACTGAACTTTAACTTTCAAACCATCGACTGGACAGATTACTGCTACTGCTGATCTTCTTCTTCGATCCTAAAATCTGTATACTAAGTGGAATTGTTAGTAACACAATAATAAGTTTTGTGTAATTCAAAATTCAATCTGGATCTGTTGACACAGATCCATCACGGTACTTGTGTGACCCTCAATGGTTCAAGGATACAGCTAGCCGTGGGCTCACAACATTTGTGACTCTGAAACCACATTTTCGGACTAACCCATCGGATCATGGTAAAGAGTTTAGCAATATCGCCCCATGATCCCCTAGGTATCACTGATAGTGCCTGCAAGAACCAGTCAGTCATGGTTAGCGTACAGTACGGTCCTTTCAACTCAAATATCCCCATCATATCAATGATCATTGGTAAATCGAGAGTCGCTAGAGATCCAATAACCATGCATACATCTTGGAGATCAAATAGTGACATCGCATGTGTTACTAGGTAAACCCATTTACCCAAAACACATCTAGTACTCTGGCCAGAGATTTATCAAACTATTATCTCCTCAGATAGCATAGGATATCCATGCACAAGGGCGAACAGTGAATCCTCTACAATGAAGCATCGACTCCTACATGCATCGGGACCTCACCCAAAGCCGACACCTGATGACCCCAACTGAGTCGGTAAACTGGTCAAAGTGAGGCACCTATCATGTAGAGTCTCAATGACGTTTCGAGTAATGAGGGCTAATCTGTACAACCAAGACCTCAGACTTAATCCACTCGACAAATGGTAATCACTTGGAAAATCCGAACGAGGCTAGTTCGATAGATCACTAGGTCACTACCCATCTGTATGCTCAGAACATCACTATGTTCCCTACCAATGAAACGTGGTACTTCACATCACAGATGTTAGTCTCAATCTCGGACGGCCCTTATCCACTTTTGGACGGTCCAATCGACTAGGAATAGGTTTAAAATACACATTGACTATTAGATGTGTTTCATGATAGCCATCAAATCAACTATCACATCTAACATACACTATAGTGCATTCAAGGTCTTTATCCAACAATTGTAATCGTAATAATGAAGAAAAAGAATGCCATAAAAGAATGCAAATTTCATAAATAAAGATCGTTTTACATAGAGTCAACAAGAACCCACACGCCACAATTTGGCTAGTTGGGCACCTACTCTAACATTTAATACCCAAAGTAGGTAAATCGTATATACCAACTCTGCGTCCTGTAAAATATACTCCAAATAGTCTCTGAACTTGTGTCTCTTTCATCTAACAGGCTTTATATGATAAAATCTCGATCGTTGAATCATTTGGAATAACTATCTGATACGCTCCGAAACTTAAATCTGAAATCTGTTCGGCTCTGAACTGAAATCTGATTCAACTTCATGATCTTTTCTCATCACGAGTATTCCCCCTTTCCTTTTCTTTTACAAATATATCACATTATCTCTCTTTACTGTTCTCCGTAAAATATGAAATCCCTTTACGCGTAACAATAGCTCTCATCTCTGTTCATATCTGAATCTGCATAGAACAAAGAAATCAATTACTGAATCTGTTCTGTTATAGAAGCCTCTGAACATAACTGATACCCTATGATCTGATATGTTCTGAAAACCTCTGATCTGATATCCTCTGATCTGATATGTTCTGAAAACCTCTGATCTGATCTGTTCTGAAAGCTTCTGAACTGTTCTAAAATGCTCTGATCTGATCTGAATACGCTTAGTCCAAATCTGAACGGATCTGAGTCCCCGATCCTAATATGATAGAACTCAATTACTTCAAATCTGATAGCTTAATGTTCAGTTCTTTATCTTGTTTATGTTATCACCAAAACTTATAAATTTTATCTTAACAGATGTAAGATCTTAACGGGTAATACTATCTCTGTTGGGGATAGGGCTGGCGGTAAGGGAAGGGTAAGACTGATCTCTAAGGGAATTGAGACAGCACCAGCAGTTAGACACACACCTCCCATGACTCATGGACCTAACAACCCAACCCTAACGCACATTATAAATGCACTCTGTGCTGCCACATTATAAGGAAATAAAGTTGCACCTTGGCTAATAGGTATAGTTTTTGACCTAGTGGTAAGCGTTTGATCCTAACAATTGGTATCAGAACGAGGTCAGGAGTTCAAATCTCCCAAGAAGCATTTTCTATACTTCTTGGGGGGGATTGTTGAGTTAACCGTGCAGGGGTGAGAACAGTACTGGGATGGGTGACCTCCTGGGAAGTTCTTGTACGTCAAGCTGCTGACGTTGCGCCGCTTGATCTGGTTGTCCATGTGGGCTGTAAAAGTGTGATGCCAGATCTTAAACATAATAGGTACACTCTGTGCTGCCACATTATAAGGAAATAAAGTTGCACCTTGGCCAATAGCTATAGCTTTTGGACTAGTGAAAATCGCTTGATCCTAACAATTGGTATCAAAGCGAGTTCAGGGATTCGAGTTTCCCAAAAAGAATTTTCTATATTTCTTGGGGGGGGGATTGTTGAGTTAAGCGTGCAAGGGTGAGAACAGTACTGGGATGGGTGACCTCCTGGGAAGTTCTCGTACATCAAGCTGCTGACGTTGTGCCGATTGATCTGGTTGGCCATGTGGGTTGTAAAAGTGTTATGCCAGATCTTAACGGGTAATACTATCTCTGCTGGGGATAGGGCCGACGGTAGGGGAAGGGTAAGACTGATCTTTAAGGGAATTGAGATAGCACCATCACTTAGACACGCACCTCCCCTGACTCATGGGTCTAACAGCCCAACCCTAACGCACATAATAGGTACACTTTGTGCTGCCACATTATAAGGAAATAAAGTTGCACATTGGCTAATAGCTACAGATTTTTGGCCTAGTGGTAAGCGCTTTATCCTAAAATGTTTGATTTCTAACATTTTCGATCGAGTTGTGATTCGGTTCTGGTAACCGTGTTCTGCTAGTGCTGATTTCAGTTCTTAGTTGTTGGATCATGTAACAGATGAGATCTAAATTTTGATGAACACAAAATCTGCTCTTATGTTATTGACGATCTACACGAGTGAACAGGTCTAAGCTGGAAGCATATCAGATCAGACAAGAGCTACGAACTGAAGCAGTGCGCTGTAGCAGATCAGATCGTACAAGACCTGTGATCTGAAGCAATATGCTGTAGCAGATTAGATCGAACAAGAGCTACGAGCTGAAGCAGTGCGTTGTAGCAGATCAGATCGGACAAAACCTACGAGCTAAAGCAGTGCACTATATCAAATCATATCGAACAATAGCTGCGAGCTAAAGAAGTGCGCTGTGTAAACAAAGAGCACATTTCAGCAAGGAAGAACATTATTTAGAAGCATCGATCAGCTTAGAGCATATAAGCTCAGGCAACATTATCACAGTAGAACAGCTCAAACAGCTCATAACTGTACAGAGAAGAGCGAAACAGCTCAGAGCTGAACAAAGACTGTAACGACCGGACTTTCTTCAAAGGAAATTTAGAAATTTGGGGTTCGAATTGAAAGACCCAAAAATTTCAATCTTAATAAACATAAAATTCGTTACTAAATTCTGGACTAAATTGCAAATAAACACAATTTATTACTGCTGAAATGCGGAACAATTGAAACAATGACGTAAGCGGAAGTAAAATCAGCTGCAAGGGTATACAAAATGCTGAACTAAATCCTCTTCTGATCTTAAAACACACGCGGAACTGATACACCAGCTGACAAAATGCGAGTGAACTAGCATATATCTTTACACCAAAAGTTCATACAGATTTCTACAAAAATGAGGAACTATAAATCTGCTAACATACAAAACTATAACTAAGTTCTGTACATCAAAATTAAAAGTCTGAAAGAAACAACGGAAGATGTCCACGATAAACACATCCTCCCTTTCTGATCATCTCCCTCCAGCTCTTACTGCTGATTACCTGCACTCAATGAAAACTAGTGAGCCGAAGGCTCAGCAGGTAAATCTGAAATAGCAAAATCATGCAATAACAAAATGCGAGTGAACTAGCATATATCTTTACACCAAAAGTTCATACAGATTTACTACAAAAATGAGGAACTATAAATCTGCTAACATAAAAAACTATAACTAAGTTCTGTACATCAAAATCAAAAGTCTGAAAGAAACAACGGAAGATGTCCACGATAAACACATCCTCCCTTTCTGATCATCTCCCTCCAGCTCTTACTGCTGATTACCTGCACTCAATGAAAACTAGTGAGCCGAAGGCTCAGCAGGTAAATCTGAAATAGCAAAATCATGCAATAGAACTGATACTGAAACTGAAATCTGAAAGCTGAATACATAACTGAAATCTGAATACGCTTTAGAATAAACAAGCGCAATATATAACTGGGAATTCTGATAGAAACTGAAAGCATAGAACATAATCAAATTCTGAAAACATTTTCTTTAAACATTCTCTGGAGCTGTGGTTAAAATCACATTTGCGCTCTTCTGAAAGTATGACAACACTCTAAATATTTTGGTCCAATTCGCTTGATAAAACTCATGATATCAGTTTCTAGCACTATGGCTCAAGGTGAAGGGATATACAGATCCGTCGACCTATACACCTGATCCTTCTTCTGTTGAAAGGGCACACGATTCGTCAGCCGCGCACTCACCCTTCTTCTGGGGCCCCTCTTTGTTGTCATAACTTAAAATATTTTCTAAAACATCGTTCTGCTCTTTCTTTTCTTTCTAAAATCTGTTTTCTTTCTCTCTTGTACGAATTACTGGTTTTCTCTTGTCTAATGATGTTCTGGAACTGTAAAGGATTTCTCTGTAATGCTTGCGAAGATGAAAACTGAATAAAAATGCTACTTGAATCTGTCAATTAAATCGAATACAATCTTTGAAATGATTCGGAATTGAATAAGGAATCTAATTCTAAAATTTCGTTATCTGCTGAAGAAAACGAATAATGAACAGTACCAGTCGCAAGACTAATACCAGCTGAATGAACAGTACCAGTCGCAACGAATAGGAAACCAGTCAAGACAGGAATCCAGTCGCAAGGTCTTTTAAATAAATGAAAAGTGAAATGATGTCGTTAGCGCATAAACCAGTCGCTACAACCAGTCGCTACAACCAGTCGCTACAACCAGTCGTTACAACCAGTCGTTACAACCAGTCGCTACAACCAGTCGTTACAACCAGTCGCAATGAACTGTACTTAGAATGATAAAGCAACTGCTGAAATATCAAAATAGAATGCATCTGCTGGTGAACAGTGCATCTTCTGAATGTCACGAAGACAACGCAACTGCTGAATTCTAACAGAGGAATGCAGCTGCTGAATTCTAATAAAGTAATGCACCTGCTGGTGTTAACAAAGAAATACACCTGCTGGTTTTAGCAAAAGAAATGCATTTGCTGAATATGCATCTCCTGAATTTATGAAAGCAATGCATCTGCTGAATACCAATAGCTGATGAACAAATTACCAGCTGATGAACAAATTATCAACTGATAAACAACTATCAACTGATGAATAAACTATCAGCTGATGAACAATAAAATATGCAACAGCTAAACATGAAATAGTGCGACTGCTGATCGCAACTACTGAACTCAAACAATGCAATAGCTGAAATCTATACTTAGAATATTTTCGACAAAGCAATATCATTAGTGGTATAAGAACCAGTTTTCAGATTTAACCAGGTGAATGATGATGGTTTTCCTTTGTCTGAATAATTCAAAATATCTAAAGAAATTTCTGGAAATGATCGAATAAGCTACTTGTAAGCTACTTCGATGGAATTTCTGAAGAAAACTCAAGAACTAACTAAAAGAACATCATCAAACCATTTTCTGTAAACTTTCTGGATTAAAATCACAGTAAAATGCAACCTTCATAAAACAGAGCATGAACTTCTGGTTTCTGAAGAACAGCCGAAGCCATCTTCCTTTCTTAAAATCTCATATAATCATGCAAACAGAATTGAATATATATGCTTCACTGAGTGAGCAAGAAATAGAGTTTACTTGCCTGAATTCTTTAACACAATAACGGCAGAGAATCCAGCAACTACTAACGCACCGCCTGTTTCCTTTAAAACACTTTGAAAGTACTTTGTTCGGCTTCTTGAGAGAGAGCACCGCTTCTAAATGATTTGATTTGAATATAATGATGCATGAGCAACTTATCATCCTATTTATATGATTTAGAATGCCTACTGAAGGGAAACACGTTTAATCGATATGTCCAAAAATCCATTATAAGTGTGCTCTGTTTTTCAAAGTAAAAATGATGCATATTGAAACCGAACCATTTTAGTTAAAACAAAAGGATTCGATTGGCTTGCTGGAACCACTAGACATCTACTGTTATTGCATTCTAAAATCTGGTTATCAACCCAAGATATAAGAATAGGTTGATCATCGCGTAAAGCATGAATCTGAAACTGAATCTATTCATGGATCGAAATAATATAGCATTGTAATCCCTCAATCTCATATCTTTCTAGTTTGTGGCCTCTAAAATATCTGGGCATTACAAAGATGAACAGAGCAGATTAGATTAGGAACATCTTAGAGGAAACATCGTTAAGATCAGCACTAAGGTCTAAGCTGGAGCAGCACGGACAAGATCACAGCAGCAAAGCTGTGATCTGAACAAAGAAGAACGAAACACCATAAATGACCAGATCAGAGGATCAGTTCAGAGGACCAACTCAGAGGAACAACGTAGAAGATCAGGCCAGAGCTGGTCAAGCATAGCAAACCATTCGAGAAGAAAAAGCGAGGACAAAACTGCACTTTGTCCGAGCTGAAAGAACATCTGAACTTAGCCCAAGCTGAAAGAGCCGTTGAAAGCCAAAAGAGGAAAGAGTCTTATGTCACGGCTAAAGATCATATTGACATGCACAAATTATGGTATCTCTCCGACGGTTATAATTCATCAAAAGCTACATATACTGTGAGGCTCTCAGCTCACAATTAATTCTCTAATCTCAATCAGTGGGTTATTAATTTAAACTAAACAAGTTTAGTAAATCTACTCTGGTTCATATATAAGTTACAAAAAAAAAAAAAATTTCCAATCAGCAGTAGCGTGTTCAATTCAGCAGAATCATAATAAGTTCAGCTGGTAGCGTAAATATGATTCATTTACACAAATACTTCATAGTTTACAGCAGTTACAAGCTAAGTTCACTAGTACACACTTGATTCTTATATACGAAACCAGACTTAAGCAACCTACGACCAACTGTCCAAACATCTAGACTATCAGCTGGTGTTTACTCATCCTGCTGCTGATCCAGCGTCTAGGTAGTTATCTCTCGCTACCCGTGGTTGCTCCCCACTAGTTCTTTCTTCCTGTTGTCATGCACACATACAAAACAGAACAACAGCCGGATAAACTCCGGTGAGAATCATCTCAGTATAATCAGCAGGTATAATAATAACAGTAGCACACATAACAGTTTATCAACTGTAAAACAAATGCAATGTAATGAAATGATTCTAGTTCTCTTATTCGTTCTCAGAATTGATTCCATATCAGTTCGACGCCATCAAGATTCGTATCCGATCTTGACATGAATATTCATATATCGAAACCATCTCCGGCTTTGAAAATCAGGCCAACTCAGTCATGGGCATTAGAATCAATTCAATTCTCTTCAGTATGCAAACTCATGCAAATATAAAAGATCCACTACCTGTGATGGATCGACACACACATAACTCAAGTTCTAAATCAAGAACAGTTCTAAATCAAGAACAGTAATCAAATATGTATGTGATTTCAGCGGAATACTCAAGAAATATCATTCTCGAGTAATCTAGTTCCTGACTCTTCTGTCAGATTATACCTTTGTTCCTCTGTTTTCAAATACTTCAATCAGTGTTCTTAAGCCCTGTTCTTCACTTCTTGAGAACTTCACAGAATTAAAGTCCGATGATGGTCCCTGTTTTTCGAAGGAACTTAGCAGCCGCTGGTAAGATAAGCGATTAAAAATTTGCGCGCTGCTACTACACTTGAGGTGCAATACCTCTTGTTCTTGAACACATAAAAACTCACCAGAAGAGCACCGGAGATAGATCTGGTATGATTTAAAAATCATGCGGAAAATACCAGAACTGAATCCTATATTTTAAAACCAACTCAAACAGATTTATGTACAACATAAATCTGTCGAGACTTGTGTGCTTGTGTGCTGCTGTATGCAATGCGAGAATGCTACGTGCTGATTTCTGTTTATGCGTGCAATGCTAAGATAAATATGCAATACTTAAAGCTTAAAGAACACGATACTCAGCATATTTGTTTCTGGAAGTTTGGACCTCAATGTCCTACATCTCCCCTTCTTCCACCTCGGAAGGATCCACTAGAAGATTTGATCTTACAACTTCGTGTACAGACCCAATCCCACAACCAGCAGCTGTGAAACTCCTAGACTCCAACAAATGCACAACAGCCGCAACTGTGTGACTGACTACATACACATGAGTTTTACGTCTTCGTGCTTGGACGGGAACTGTAAAACGATTTCGAGATTCATTCACCAATAGATGTGAATGAATCTCGGTGTGTGAGATTGATACAATGAAACTCTCAACTCTCTGTTTTTCTCACACACTAGGGAAATGCTCTAACAAGCTAATCTAGATTCAGCAGTCCACACAATAAGCTCCTCTCAAGAATGATTGTCGACTGCTTCATCTTCTTTTCTTTTTCCCTCTGTTGGTGCACTGTATATATAAAATGTATTTTTGCAACTGCGTTGTAGTAGCACCAACATCTCGAACACTTCTTCAATGGCGATGCCTTTGTATATAAAGCCTCTGTTTGAAATATGGCCGTTAGATAGATTCCAAATCTGTTCTGCGCTTGTCAAGGCCAAATTGTCGTCTTTCCATTTCAGTGCAACGCTCCTCTGTAAATTGTACTGTTTCCCAGAATAGTACAAATCTTGTTCCCTTGAATTGAGGCAATTTGCACGACTAAATCTCAGCCATTGATTCTTTCCATCTTGAGCGTTTTTTCCATTTGAATTTCGCTCAGCAGTTGACATCCAGCTCTTGTAAATCGTCAACTGCTTCGCTGCTGATAGATCACTACGACTGGATATCTTGCGTCTGTTTGCCACGCTTCGCTACTTCTTCTTTTCTTGCGTCTGGATACCAAGCTTGCGACTGGATGCGTAGAGCTTGCGACTGTATTCATAGCAACAGCTGATTCATATAAGCTCTCGACTGGATGTTGTTGTTGCTTGCGTCTGGATCCACTGTAGCTCGCGACTGAATCTTGCGACTGGTTATCAACGCAATGCGAGAATGCTACGTGCTGATTTCTGTTTATGCGTGCAATGCTAAGATAAATATGCAATACTGAAAGCTTAAAGAACACGATACTCAGCATATTTGTTTCTGGAAGTTCGGACCTCAATGTCCTACATCTCCCCTTCTTCCACCTCGGAAGGATCCACTAGAAGATTTGATCTTACAACTTCGTGTACAGACCCAATCCCACAACCAGCAGCTGTGAGAACTCCTAGACTCCACAAATGCACAACAGCCGCAACTGTGTGACTGACTACATACACATGAGTTTTACGTCTTCGTGCTTGGACGGGAACTGTAAAACGATTTCGAGATTCATTCACCAATAGATGTGAATGAATCTCGGTGTGTGAGATTGATACAATGAAACTCTCAACTCTCTGTTTTTCTCACACACTAGGGAAATGCTCTAACAAGCTAATCTAGATTCAGCAGTCCACACAATAAGCTCCTCTCAAGAATGATTGTCGACTGCTTCATCTTCTTTTCTTTTTCCCTCTGTTGGTGCACTGTATATACAATGTATTTTTGCAACTGTGCTGTAGTAGCACCAACATCTCGAACACTTCTTCAATGGCGCTGCCTTTGTATATAAAGCCTCTGTTTGAAATATGGCCGTTAGATAGATTCCAAATCTGTTCTGTGCTTGTCAAGGCCAAATTGTCGTCTTTCCATTTCAGTGCAACTCTCCTCTGTAAATTGTACTGTTTCCCAGAATAGTACAAATCTTTTTCCCTTGAATTGAGGCAATTTGCACGACTAAATCTCAGCCATTGATTCTTTCCATCTTGAGCGTTTTTGCCATTTGAATTTCGCTCAGCAGTTGACATCCAGCTCTTGTAAATCGTCAACTTCTTCGCTGCTGATACATCACTACGACTGGATATCTTGCGTCTGTTTGCCACGCTTCGCTACTTCTTCTTTTCTTTCGTCTGGATACCAAAGCTTGCGACTGGATGCGTAGAGCTTGCAACTGGATACGCAAAGCTTGCGACTGTATTCATAGCAACAGCTGATTCATATAATCTCTCGACTGGATGCTGCTGTTGCTTGCGTCTGGATCCACTGTAGCTCGCGACTGAATCTTGCGACTGGTTATCAACGCAAAGTCTTCCTGCTGAATCTTTAGCGCAAGAGCAAAACGCTGTCGTATCAACTTATGTAAACGACATCGTTTTGCTATCGCTATCTCCAAATACTATCTGCTGATGAACAGTAGCCTGCGACTGGATATCTCTTCTATGACGTCGCTTCTCTCTTGCGTCTAGATGTACAAGCTACCTGCTGATTCTTGCGACTGCTCTCTCAAACCATCTGCTGAATGTGATGACGTCACCGATGACGTCATCAACGCTAATCCATCTGCTGATTCCTCAACACGACGTCGCTTCATCTCTTTCGCTTCTCTTCATCTGCTGATCTTGCGATTCTTCTTCTTCTTGAATAGCGACTGTTAATAGATTCATCAACAGTACTTATAATCGCGACTGTTAACAGATTCGTCAACAGTACTTTGAGACTGGAATCTTCTTCTTCGATATATTTCTCCAGCGCGCTTCTCAACTCATGTACCAGCTGGTTCACTTCGCTCTTTAGCGCTTGCAGCTGGTTGTCATCGTTTCAGCTGGTTCATCATGCTCCAGCTGATTCAACTTGGCCTCCGCCTGATTACGAACAGCTGATTCAACTTTGGACGTCTCCATTGCTAATCCAGCTGCCGATTCCATGAACACCAAACCAACTGCTGATTGTTTATATTGTGAACCATCGGCTGAACAAATATAGCTGCTGTTGATCGTCTTCTTCGTTCCTAAAACTTGTACACTTAATTGGAATTGTTAGAAACACAATAACAGGTTTTGTGTAATTCAAAACTTAATCAGGATCTGTCAAAACAGATCCATCATCCGATATCTGTAGTCAATATGTTCTCAGCATTTTGAATTCACTCTTACTTATAGACAACGATCTCTGTGGTTCTGCAGCATTTCCAACGTGTTCAATTCGAGTTCCACGTGTCATGCTGAGTATTCAAACAGGATATACTCCCACCGCTTCGAAAGTGGATAACGGTAAATAGATTCCTCAACTGCTATTGACCTTTCTCCGTTGCTGTTCGAAATAACATTCTCTTGTTCTTCAGCAGAAGAAACAACCAGCTGTAGTTGCAACCAGTCGCAACATGAATCCATTCGCAACATAAATACAGTCGCAACACTTCAAAACTCAAAACGATGTCGTTATAACTAATTCCAACGATGTCGTTACATGTCATCAGCTGGTATCACCTTTATTAAAAGAAACCAGCAGCTGGTTGCTCTCTTATTCCAACGGCTGATTTCGCAACATTATTCGAAACGGCATCATATCAACATTTCCTGTTTCATAATCAAAACGGTGTCGCATTGTTCCCTTGACTGGATAACCAGCAGATACAACAATCTATCGACTGATTTCCAATTCCTCGCCTGGTTGCTAAACGACATCGTATCGAGGCTCATAGTCATAAGTCAAAATGATGTCGCATTATTTTCTCAGCTGGAACCATTTTCACCTCGACTGGTTTGCGTTTATTACCAAAATGATGACGTCGCACCTACGTCATCATCAACCAACCGATACATCAGTAACCAGCAGGTACATAAACCAGCAGATGCATAATGAACTCTTGCTGCTGATTCCTCGTATAGTTACCAACACGTGGCACTTTCTCATTGACCCTTGTATTCGCGCGTCTGCTTCCAGCTGTAACCAATACTAACGCTTCAACTGAATTTCAAAAATTCAACCAGTCGCGAGCTACAGTAACCTGCTGCTGATTTTAAATTCAACCAGTCGCGAGCTACAGTAACCTGCTGCTGTTTTTACCAAATCGCTTCGCCTGGTTACTTCGTCTGGTTCTCACACTTAGCGTGATTTAACGATACACAGTTCCTTAATCACTCAACACTTCCAGAAGAAATCCGAGCTCATGATCAAACTTCATCAATTCTTAAATGTCGAAAGGCTAAACTAATCATCTTCTTAATGATTCTGGGCATTACATTTCTCCCCCTCTAAGATTCGAGTTCGTCCTCGAACTCATCAGTAGTCGCTATATGTACATGGAATATAAGGAGAAAATTGATTCTGATCAAGAGCTAACCTTATTGGAAGAGATATGGGAATCGTTGTTTCATGTCATCTTCCACTTCCCACGTTGCTTCTTCAACGTCCATGTCGATTCCATTGAATCTTCACTAATTTAATCACCTTCGTTCGAAGTTGTTTTTCTTTTCGATCAAGAATCTGAATTGGTTGTTCAAAATAACTCAGAGTTTCATCCAACTCAGCTTCTTCAGCAGGAATGATATGAGAAGCATCAGGCATATACTTTCTCAGCATAGATACATGAAAAACATCATGTATACCCGAAAGAGATGGAGGTAAGGCCAGTCGATAAGCTAGATCACCTATCTTCTCTAAAATTTCATAAGGACCAATGAATCTAGGAGACAATTTTCC
>KV005774.1:54313-69967 GCA_001598015.1 Dorcoceras hygrometricum
TAGTGGATCCTTCCGAGGTGGAAGAAGGGGAGATGTAGGATGTTGATATCCGAACTTCCATAAACAAATATGCTGTGTTGTATCGTATTCTGTTATTCATTCAGCAAGCAATTAATTTAGCACGCATACACGCATAAGCATAAATCAGCACTTGCTTATATTTAGCATTGTCCAAGCATTCGCATTAACAGTTCAGCTTAGCATCGCATTTCAGCAGCACACAAGCACGAGTCTTGAACAGATTTATGTTGTACATAAATCTGTTTGAGTTGTTTTAAAATATAGGATTCAGTTCTGGTATTTTCCGCATGATTTTTAAATCATACCAGATCTGTCTCCGGTGCTCTTCGTGGTGTAGTTTTTAAATGTTCAAGAACATCGAGCTATTGCAGCTCCAGTGTATTAGCAGCGCGCAAAATTTCTAAAGTCTTTTAACAAAGCGCGACTGCTGATCTTTTGATCCTATTTTCGGACCAACAAAGTTTCTATCAAATTAGACACCCCGATCGTAGTCAAAGATAAAGCACAAATCTTCCTACTCAGAGCATCAGCTGCTGCATTCGATTTCCCTGGATAATACTTAATCTCACAATCAAAATCTTTCAATAAATCCAGCCATCTTCGTTGTCTCATGTTCAATTCTGACTGAGAAAATAGATACTTCAGACTTTTATGATCAGAAAAGATCTCAAATTTCTCGCCATACAATTAATGTCGCCATATCTTCAATGCAAACACGATAGCTGCCAATTCAAGATCATGAATTGGATATCGAATTTCATGCGGTTTTAACTGTCTTGAGGCGTATGCAATTACATGACCTTGCTGCATTAAAACACACCACAATCCTTGGTGAGATGCATCGCAATACACAACAAATCCACCAGTACCCACGGGAATTGTTAACACTGGTGCAGTAGTTAATATTTTCTTCAATTCAAGAAAACTGTTTTCACATGCTTCTGACCAAACAAAGGGTGCATTTTTCTGTGTCAACTGAGTTATAGGCTTTGCAATACTCGAGAAATCCTGAATAAACCGACGATAATACCCTGCAAGACCCATAAAACTTCGAATTTCCGGCACAGATTTTGGTCTAGGCAATTGGTCACTGCCTCTGTCTTACTGGGATCAACTAAAATTCCATCTCCAGAAATAATATGTCCAAGAAACACTACTCTTTGTAACCAAAACTCACATTTCGACAGCTTAGCATACAATTTCTCATCTCTCAAAGTCTGCAAAACTGTTCGAAGATGATTTGCATGATCACTCAAATTCTTCGAATAGATTAAAATATCATCAATAAATACGATCACAAAATCATCAAGGTATTTTTGGAAGACTCGATTCATTAGACTCATGAACACTGCTGGTGCGTTAGTCAATCCAAAAGGCATAACCACAAATCATAGTGACCGTATCTTGTTCGAAAGGCAGTCTTCGATATGTCTTCATCTCTTACTCGCAATTGATGATATCCCGATCTCAAATTGATCTTTGAATACACTGTCGAACCCTGCAACTGATCAAATAAATCATCTATTCGGGGCAATGTATATTTATTCTTTACCGTTGCCTTATTCAGTTGCCGATAATCAATACATAGCCTCATTGATCCATCTTTCTTACGTAAAAATAATACTGGAGCACCCCAAGGAGAAACACTTGGTCTAATTTACCCCTTGGTGAGAAGATCTTCCAGCTGGTCTTTCAATTCCTTTAACTCAATTGGTGTCATTCGGTATGGTGCTTTGGATATTGGTTGCGTACTGGCATCAATTCAATGCTAAAGTCTACCTCTCGATATGGAGGTAATCCCGGGATCTCATCCGTCCTGCTGCTGATCCAGCGTCTAGGTAGTTATACTCTCGCTACCCATGGTTGCTCTCCACTAGTTCTTTCTTCATGTTGTCATGCACACATACAAAATAGAACAACATCTGGATAAACTCCGGTGAGAATCATCTCAGTATAATCAGCAGGTATAATAATAACAGTAGCACACATAACAGTTTATCAACTGTAAAACAAATGCAATGTAATGAAATGATTCTAGTTCTCTTCTTCGTTCTCAGAATTGATTCCATATCAGTTCGACGCCATCAAAATTCGTATCCGATCTTGACATGAATATTCATCTATCGAAACCATCTCCGGCTTCGAAAATCAGGCCAACTCAGTCATGGGCATTAGAATCAATTCAATTCTCTTCAGTATGCAAACTCATGCAAATATAAAAGATCCACTACCTGTGATGGATCGACACACACATAACTCAAGTTCTAAATCAAGAACAGTTCTAAATCAAGAACAGTAATCAAATATGTATGTGATTTCAGCGGAATACTCAAGAAATATCATTCTCGAGTAATCTAGTTCCTGACTCTTCTGTCAGATTATACCTTCGTTCCTCTGTTTTCAAATACTTCAATCAGTGTTCTTAAGCCCTGTTCTTCACTTCCTCAGAACTTCACAGAATTAAAGTCCGATATCTGTAGTCAAGATGTTCTCAGCATTTCGAATTCACTCTTACTTATAGACAACGATCTCTGTGGTTCTGCAGCATTTCCAACGTGTTCAATTCGAGTTCCACGTGTCATGCTGAGTATTCAAACAGGATATACTCCCACCGCTTCGAAAGTGGATAACGGTAAATAGATTCCTCAACTGCTGTTGACCTTTCTCCGTTGCTGTTCGAAATAACATTCTCTTGTTCTTCAGCAGAAGCAACAACCAGCTGTAGTTGCAACCAGTCGCAACATGAATCCAGTCGCAACATAAATCCAGTCGCAACACTTCAAAACTCAAAACGATGTCATTATAACTAATTCCAACGACGTTACATGTCATCAGCTGGTATCACCTTTATTAAAAGAAACCAGCAGCTGGTTGCTCTCTTATTCCAACGGCTGATTTCGCAACATTATTCGAAACGGCATCGTATCAACATTTCCTGCTTCATAATCAAAACGGTGTCGCATTGTTCCCTCGACTTGATAACCAGCAGATACAACAATCTATCGACTGATTTCCAATTCCTCTCTTGGTTGCTAAACGACATCGTATCGAGGCTCATAGTCATAAGTCAAAACGATGTCGCATTATTTTCTCAGCTGGAACCATTTTCACCTCGACTGGTTTGCGTTTATTACCAAAATGATGACGTCGCACCTACGTCATCATCAACCAGCCGATACATCAGTAACCAGCAGGTACATAAACCAACAGATGCATAATGAACTCTTGCTGCTGATTCCTCGTATAGTAACCAACACGTGGCGCTTTCTCATTGACCCTTGTATTCGCGCGTCTGCTTCCAGCTGTAACCAATACTAACGCTTCAACTGAATTTCAAAAATTCAACCAGTCGCGAGCTACAGTAATCTGCTGCTGTTTTTACCAAATCGCTTCGCCTGGTTACTTCGTCTGGTTCTCACACTTAGCGCGATTTAACGATACACAGTTCCTTAATCACTCAACACTTCCAGAAGAAATCCGAGATCATGATCAAACTTCATCAATTCTTAAATGTCGAAAGGCTAAACTAATCCTCTTCTTAATGATTCTGGGCATTACATATACACTGAAGATTCATGAATAAGGAGTGCACATAGTGAGATATACACACGAGAAAAACTAGTGCGTGAACAACGAAGAGGAGAGGGAAGAAAACAGAGAGTGTGAAGCAGTTACGATCAGATCAGAGGAGCATCATCGTCAACATCGACTGCTGAGCCTATCAGCTTTGAAGAAGCACTTCCCAGTGTGTGAGGCAACAAAATGAGAGCTGAGTTGAAATAGATTAGACCTCACACACATACACACATTCACTCACATATTCGAGGGCTTGAGCGAAATAGATTAGAGTAAATGTATACACAAAATCAAATGTAATATTTCTATGTTTGTAGTCTTGAATAGCAACGTTAAACATGTTCTTAGTGATGCAGATCACATAGCTTGTGGGCTGATGTGTAGCATGGTGTGCTAGGAGTTCTCACAGTCACGACTGTTGGGATCGGGTTGTTACAAGAGCTGTAATAATCAAAGTTTTCTAGTGGAATCCTTCCAGCAATGGAAGAAGGGGAGATGTAGGAAATTAATCTCCGAACTTTCATAAACAAACAGATGAGTTATTTACAGCTTTCAGCATACATTGTTAAATCAACTTACACACTTGCATCGCATATTTTTGTAAACCAACAACTTTCAATTTTTAAAGAGTATATACAGATGTTTTCCGCTTGGTTTTTATACCAAATCTGATATACTTCCCACTGGTCATATATTTCAAGAAATGGAGCTATTGCAGCTCTAGCTAGTTTTTATATTTCGTAAAGGGTCAGATTGTGCCGAGATCCTCCGAGCTGATAAATCAGCTCAAAGTTAAGCCGAAGGCTTGTAAAATTATTTTAAAAGGATTTTCGTGTAAAATTGTGAAGGAGTTCATTCACCCACCCTCTCTCTGAACTCCCGAGCTGATATTTAACTATCTTTCGATTCCACAAGTGGTATCAGAGCGGGTATCTCAATGTTTGAACATATTGTGTTATTTGAATTATAAAATAGGTCTATTTATCACAACAAGATTTCTATATTTTCCAAGGAGGAATATGATGTTTGGAAGATAAGGATACAAGCTCACCTGGCAGCTCAAGATGATGATATGTGGGTATTAATCAATGATGGCCCGATAAAGATAATGAAGCCAAACACAGGTGTGGCCATCTCTACTGGTGCAGCACAATGGGTTGAGAAGCCCAGATTGGAGTGGAATTCTGAAGATAAAAAGAAGGCGAACCTAGACAACGTGGCAAAGGATATTTTATACAAGACGTTGGACAATATGTTCAGTAAGATCCAGACCTGCGTCACTGCCAAGTAAATCTGAGAGAAGTTGATACAAATCTACGAGGGGAATGAACAAACCAAGGAAAACAAGCTTACAGTAGCCTTGCGGAAGTTTGAATCTATGAAGATGAGATCTGGAGAAACAATGACCGAGTTCTACGAGAGATTCAACTCAGTGGTGATAGAGCTAACCAGACTCGAAAAATAGTACAGCAACAGGGAGCTCGCCCTGAAGGTGAGCACTTCCGAAGGAGTGGGAGGTAAAAACAATGGAGATGAGGGAATCAAAGGACCTTAACAATATGGAGCTCCATGACCTATTCAAAAAGCTAAAGTCTTATGAGTTCGAGCTGGAAACAAGAGCTGAATCAGAACCTTCTACATCACAGCCTACAAAATCTCTAGCAGCAATCGTTCCAGAACAGAGCTCTCAAAGCAAAACAACTGAGGAGCTCAGCAATGGTATTATGTTCCTATTCGCAGAAGTTTGAGAAATTCATGTGGAAAAACAATTCTAAAACCAACTCTTTTGATTCTATCAAAAATAATTCTACCACTTCTTCTGACTTCAAATGTTATCAATGTGGCAGATATGATCACTATGTTGCGGCATGCAAGAGACCCAAGCAAGACACAAAGAGGCAACTAGATCACAACAATAAAGACATAAAGGACAAGAAATTCTATAGGAAAAGAAGAGATAGGAAATTCATGGTTGCTGAAGAGAGTAACAACAAGTGGGCTGATGCGGACTCGGATGAGAGCACTTCCAGCAGCTCATCGAGCGACAGCAAAGAAAAATAAGTTCATTGCCTAATGTAAGATGACAATGATGAGGTATTCGATTTTTCTAATATTGAATTTACACATGAGGACTTATTCTCAGCACTAAATGAGATGGTCCATGAGTACAGACAATTATCTCAGACAGTCGAAGATGTTAAAGCTAAAAACAAGTGTCTGAAAGACAAATCAGATGATCCAAGCTAAACTTGATGACTCAGATAATCTAAAGAATGAGTTAAGTAAGCTAAAGAGGGAGAATGAATCTTTGAGAACCAAGTCTAATGAGCTCACATCTGAAAATGATAGATTAAATCAAGTTATGAGATCTTGGACAAAATCCTTTGTTTCATAGGAAAGTTGCACGATGTCCTCAAGCCATTTAATGACAAAACTGGCTTAGGATTCAACACGGGAGAAAGCAGATCTGGTGATGATTTTACTCAATCAGATCTGGTTAATGACAAGCTAAGAAAGATGAGTTTTTCCAAAGCCGGTGTGATACATGATACGCTTGAATTAGTCAAGTATGATGAACAGAACGTGCCTGATCTGAACCAGAAGGGTAAGCAAAGTATTGGCTATGCTCAACCTGAGAACTCTAAGCTGAGCTGACTTAAGAATAGGATGGACAAGGATAGAGTAAGATCTGGTCCGCAGTCGCCTGATCTGAATTAGCTTAGGAAAGGTTCAAAGAATGTGAGAGAGCAAACAAGAAATTTTCAGCTCATACGCGATGGTCAGAATGTAAAACCAAGATTCAAAAGATCGTGCACTAATTTTGCACGCATCCTACTGGACACATACACTGTAAGAACTGTCAAATTAATTCAAGTATGGATCCCGAAAGGGTTAATCCAATCTAAACCCAAGTAAAATTGGGTACCAAAAGTTTATTTTTTAATTGCAGGTACAACAAATCACAGGACTGAAGCAATGAATATGGTACCTGGACAGTGGATGTACAAGGTACATGACTGGTAACCCAAAGCTGCTATCAGACGTGAAGACATGCAGTGGACCTAAGATCATCTTTGGTGACAATTCAAATGGTAACACTGTGGGTAATAGTAAGCTTACCCACGATAACTTCACTGTCAACAATTTTCTTCTAGTTGAAAATCTGTGTTATAATTTAATTAGTATCAGTCAGGTGTGTGATAGCAATTACTATGTAAATTTTCAAAAGCACACATGCACATTTCAGAAATCGGAAGGTCTGACCGTGTAAGTAGGATACAGATCAGGGAATACCTAGAAATTTGACTGGTCAGATCAGCCGCAAACTGAGAAAAGCTACCTAGTAGCTGACTCTTCTAAGAGCTGGCTATGGCATCAGCGGTTGAATCATATGAATTTCAAAACAGTTGCAAATCTGAGTACGCGTGAGTTAGTTACAGGTTTGCCCAAAAAAAAAATTCAAAAAGATAAGATTTTTTCTGCTTGTCAGTTGGGGAAGCATATTAAATCTAATTTCAAAAAGAGAGGCAGTAAAAAAACCTCCAGAAGCCTGGAACTTTTACATATGGACCTATTTGGTCATATACCCGTGACCAGCTTAGGGGGAATAAAATACACCCTTGTAGTTGTTGACGATTTTTCAAAATATACTTGGTTGGTGTTTTAAATCAAAAGATCAAACTGCCGAACAGCTGATAAAACTTTTGAAACATTTGAAAATGACAAATCTTGTAGTGTCAATCAGATCAGAAGTGATAGATGTACTGAATTTTTAAATTAGATAATATCCTCTTACCTGGATGACACTGAAATCAAGCATGAGCTTTCACCAGCTAACGGGTTAGCTGAGCGTAGAAATTTAAAAGTGTTTCTACAACTATGATTGCTGGTTCCAGGAGTTTCTAAAACGTTTTGGGCCGAAGCAGTTAACACATCTTGCTACACTCAGAACAGATCGATGATTAATAAACATCACGATGTAACCCCATATGAGATCTGAAACGGCAAGAAACCTGATATTTCTTATTTCAAGGTGTTTGGATGTAGATGCTTCATTCACAACAATGGCAAAAATCATCCAACATTTTTGACGTGAAATCTGATGCAGGAATCTTTCTAGAATATTGAGCTGTGAGCAAAGATTATCACGTCTTCAACAATAGAATGCTTATTGTAGAAGAATCAGCTCATGTGGTGTTCGATGAGACCATCTTTAAATCTACTTCAGCTGCGAACTTGAATGATTGGTGCACCCATCTGGAATCGACCAACCTAGATGAATTAAGTGAAGACGAGGCACATATCAGAATCCATGCTGAAGATCAGCATGCACTAGACACACCAATTACCAATGCTGATATTCAAAATGTTGTGCAAGTTGATGTCCCAAGTAACATAGAAGTCATTGATGTGACTAACGTTGACCCAGTGCAGGACCAGCAAGCGACAGGTGTGCCAGCTGTTGAGGCTGATTTACACGATGCACAAGCTGATACAGATCACACGCAAACTAATACAGATTGCACATAAGTTGATGCAGATCACGCGCAAGCTAATGACCCAAACAGATCATGTGTTATCACCTAAGCTGAACCAGTTCAGATCACATGTGTCAGCACACAGCAAATCCCCTTGGACCTGATCTTCGATGGCATGGAAATCACCCACCTGAGCAGGTCATAGGTAACGTCACTTCACCAGTTCGCACACGAGGCCAGTTTCAATTCAGCATTCATTTCTCATATAGAACCTAAGCTGATTGAAGAAGCCTTAATAGATCCGAGCGGGGTAGAGTCAATGCAGGAAGAACTAAATCAATTTGAACGAAATAAAGTTTGGAAACAATTTCCTAGGCCATATAATCACTCTTTGATAGGAACGAAATGGGTCTTGAGCAATAAATTAAATTAAGATGGAATTGTTGTTAGAAACAAAACTATTTTGGTAGCACAAGGATTTAGAGAACTATAAGGAATAGACTTTGACGAAACCTTTGCACCAATAGCTATATTAGAAGTCATTTGCATTTTTTTCTTGCATATGCTGCATTCAAAGACATCAAAGTATTTCAGATGGAGGTACAGAGTGTCTTTCTAAACGGCATCTTAACTGAGGAAGTGTATGTAGCACAACATCCTGGCTTCGTCAATCATACATATCCAGATCACGTTTATAAACTGGATAGAGCTCTATATGGGTTGAAGCAAGTACCTAGATCTTGGTATGATACACTGTCGAAATTTTTGTTAGAACATTATTTCATAATAGGCACAGTCGATAAGACATTTAAATTTGTTAAAACATATCACGTTTTATTAGTCCAGATTTATATTGATGATATTATCTTTGGATCTACTAACCCCAAACTGTGCCAGAAGTTTTCAAAACTAATGCAGGACAAATTTGAGATGAGCATGATGGGAGAGCTTTCATTCTTTCTTGGACTTCAAGTGTGACAGCTTGAGAATGGAATGTTCAGTAATCAGGCAAAATATATGAAATAACTACTGAAGAAGTACGGAATGGAAAACTGCTCAGCAGCAGCTACCCCGATGAGTGCCTCAATCAAACTGGACAAAGATGAAGCTGGAACTGCCATTGAGGTATCAATGTCTCATGATATAATAGGCTCTTTGCTTTACCTAACTGCTAGTAGACCAGACATCATGTTTGTTGTCTTATGTGTGCTATATTTCAAGCAGAGCCCGAATACTCTCATTTCATTGCTGTTAAACGTATTTTAAAATACCTTAAGGGTACTCATAATGTGGGTCTTTGGTATCCCAAAGACTCCAGCTTTCAACTTATCGGGTACTGTATGCAGATTACCCAGGTTGTCGAATTGATAGGCGAAGCACAAGAGGGACTTGTAATTCCTTGGAGATCGTTTGATCTCATGGTTCAGTAAGAAGAGACTTCAATTGCTACATCCATACCTGAAGTAGAGTACTTAGCAGCTGGGAGCTGCTGTGCACAGATCATATGGGTACAACATCAGCTTAGGGACTATGGCATTGATGCTTCTGAGGCTCCTATCTTCTGCGACAATACCAGTGCTATTGTCATCACTCAAAATCCTGTGCTGCATTCGTGAACAAAGAACATCGACATCAGACATCATTTCATAAGAGATCACGTGCTCAAGAAGGACGTCAGGCTGGAATACATTCCAACAGAACAGCAAATCGTTGATATCTTCACCAAGCCACTGCCTGACGCTAAGTTCTCATATTTTCAAAATATTCTTGGTCTCTTAGAACTTTCCTAATCCATCGATTGCAGGCGATTAAGGAGTTGCTCACTTAGGGGGAACCTTCAGCTTAGAAGAACCATCAGCTTAGGGAAACCTTTAGCTTAGGAGAACCTCAGCTTAGGGGGAATCTCAGATCAGAAGTAATAAGCATTAAGTCAGCTGAATGTGCGCGAGCTGAATGAATTTAGATTGCACGCATACACAACTGATGCCCAGAGCTGATCTGATAGTGCCTCTACTGATATATTAAATCACAATGGTTGCGGTTTATTTTCTATAAATGGCGGATCTTTTCCTTTTTATTGTGTGTCTATAAATTTAGCATCCTTTTTAAAATCAAAACCCGTCGATTGATGCCTGACACATGTGTCTTCAGTGCACGAATATGCAACCAATATCTTTTTTCATCGTTTCAACTTATATTCTTGGTTCTTCTTCTCATAATATTTGATTACCATCACTCCCTTGGTTTTCCTATTTCTCTTGCAGATAATCTCTCTCGCTCCCAAGAAAATCGGATGGCAATGGCCTTTGTATTCATTCAAAATGTTCTCCAAGTAAAATTCGAGTCAGTTCTCAGCCTTCCCAACGGGGGAATGTGGAAGATATTCAAAGCTCTGAAGTCATCCGGACTCAGAGGCTTCTTGGGTTGCTCGACGGAGGTTTACGAGGATGATCTTCAGGAGTTCTTTGCCAACGCTAAACTGAAGCGAAACACTGTGGTCAGCATAGTCCATGGTTCGACAGTGGTTATTTCAGGGGAGATATTTTCTGGTGTCTTTCAGTTGCCCACTGAGGGGCTTGTGGTGCTTTCTAAGTTGGCCGAAAGGATGGTCGCTCAGATGAAAATGGAGTTTTCTGAATCGGGTGGGTCAGTACAGAGTTCTTGCAAAAAAGGGAGATGAAGGTGGAATATCGCCTGCTGAATGATATTACATCCAATGCCCTCACTGCCAAAGCTGGGTCATTTGCGCAGTGACCCAAGGCCGTTTCGATATGATGGTGGCAATCATGGGTGACATCCGAATCAATTGGAGCAAATATTTTTCAGGATTTTGAAGGCAATTCATCCCATCGACCAAGCAGGATTCTGCTTTTGCTGTGCAGATAAGCCTGCTGCTGGAGTGTCAGGCCCCGTGCTAATCAATAAAGATTAATAGCACAATTAAGCACATAATCGCGGAAGCATAAAAATAGGGCTTAAAAAATTTTCAAATAATTGAGCCTGAACAATAAAATAATAATTCAAAATATTCATACTCAAAATAGGATTTACTCTGAATCCAAACAACAAACAGGTAATCAAATAAACTCTATATGCAACAGATCCCCACGTACATAGACACTCATGGCATCCCATGGTTCGATACATAATACAAATAAACTGGGACTCAACCAAACGGGGATCTCCTAGCTGGATCTCCACTCTACCCAGCCAAATTTCCTGTAACTCCTGCAATGGGCAACATAGACCCAAGAAACACGAAAGCAGGAAAAGAAATACGAGGTCAAACCTCAGTACGAAGAGCACTAAGTAAACAGCAAATCATAAACATGCAGTATTCTAAGTCATGAATGCATGTGGGCTTTCAAAGAATCGGTCATCTAGGCCAACGAGTCAGCTGGCAAATCAGGTGATCCTCTATACCACGCACAGCCAATCAGTCGGTGGAAATCATTGGTCCGTGATATTCAGGTCTGGCCACTCAATTAACCATCACAGCGCGGTGGTATTCAGACACGACGAATCAGTCGATCACCACTCCGATGATATCATTGTGCCTTTCAGGCGCAACACCTCTGCCGTCCGGTCACAATGTGGCTCTCAGTCGGTAATCAATCAAATCTCAGGCTCAAGATGTATGCATGAATGCTATTAAATTCAAATCTGATTTAAGCATGCATAATTCACGTAAACAGAACACATAAATCAACCAATGAGCCAATTCTGTTCACGTAAAGCACAGAATTCACATAACACAAATCATGCCTCAAAATACTAACATGTTTATGCCCAAAGCTATTAACAGAAGCTCAATTCGTACCTCAAATCTCATATTCTACCTCAATAGATCTCACCAGGGCACGGCGACCTCAGCCTGCTCAAGTCTGCTTCCTCATTGGTCTCGACAACCACAGCAGGGACTGCCTGGGAGCTCAAATCCAGAAGCTCAGAAGAACTGAAGAACTCTTGGGTTCATTGTCACGAAATTCTTTGAATACTGTAATTCCTTTGTGCTCCTCCTACACGTGGATCTACAACTCCAGACTGGTATCAATCGAAAGAGCTAAGCAAGGCAAACCCAGTGCCACCTGTCTTTCTTCAGACAACGGCAGAATTTGACGACAATCTAACGGAGAAGGGTTCGGTGAACAGTAATATCGAGGGTTAGCGAAAGAGAAGACAGGGAATATCGAGGTCGAAAAATACGCTAAGTGTTGGGCAACACTTGTATTTAAATCCCTGGGTCAAACGCTACAGTGGAAATCAACATCGACATATTCAGATCTCAGCATCAGATCCTAGCGCTATCAGGTCCTCGAATCTGTTTCCAGCGCTAACTCAAACCTGAATTCTCAACGCTACGCGCACAACTAAACAAAACGGCGTCGCACTGCCTCACATCGAAAGCATACCCCAGCACTCACATCTGCTCACGCTCACTCGGATCTGAATACGCTTACCACACCGGTCAACCCAGAAACGTTGACTAACACGTGTCCACTCCTCATTGACTCTCGCATTCACGCGCACCCGCTGATAGATTCCTCTCGCTAGCTTCACATCTGACTACTCACATCTGTTCCCCCAGATCTGAGACTCCAGGATACCTCGAATCTGAATTCTTCCAGAATTCAGCCCTCGATAGAAAAACAAAACAAAAAAACTCCAAATTTCGACGCAGATTCAACCCGATAGCAACCAGCGATTCAAAGCTGAACAGCTCTTTGTCAAATCAAAAAATTACCAACCAGATTCAACCAAAATTCTCAAATCTGAAATTCGATAATCACGTCTGCCGTGACTAATCCTTAACCAAATCCGATTAATCACTAATTATCGAATCTCAATCCTCACATGGAGGGCGTACCAGGACTTAAACTAGGCGAATCTAAGGCTCTTCCCTCTTTGAAGATCCTATCTGTAAAATTTTTTGGTATGTACATTGCCAAAAACAGATCCTCTCCAGCAAAACGTCTGAAGGCGAAGAATAAAACTGATGAAGCTGAAGAGGCAGCAGCTGATGCAAGCATGGCTGAGGAGATGGAGGCCAAAGCTGCTGCAAAAAAAAAACCAAACATATAGCCACTATGGGCCCCACATAAGTCGCTACAGTTGACCCGACGGTCAAGCGGAAGTGAACGATAGTTGGGAGAGCTGATCCATCTATCACACATTTTCCTACTGTGGTGGCAGCCGTAACCAGACAAATATCACAATCTCCGAAGCGTAAACTAATTCTGGCGGAGGATTCAGATTCTGAGGATACTAAGCCCTTGAAGAAATCTACTCAAGTATTAGAACTGGTGGCTCCAACTATTCCAACGCTTACTCCAAAGGAGGCTAGGTCCACGCAAATACACGATGACGAGTCTTTGCCTCTGGAGGAAATTTTTTACCGACTCTTCGAGCCAAAGCCCATCCTCCTTCGGTGACGTCAAGAGCCGTTAGCAAAGATAAGGTGGAGCCAGGACATTCAGATCAGGGAAATGAATGCGCTCACCGGATCTCTTCCGAAGATTTCCCTGAGGATAAGGAAAAATGGATTTTGGTTGAGGTAACAAAGGGCAATCCGGTGAAAGAGATTATTGATTTGATTTTTGCAGATATTGAGACATATTATAAACTTGGTTTTTGCCGAAGTGTTTCGATTGTGATAGCTTTGTGGTTTGGTCAGCTTAAGTCAATGAAGATCGTTTCAACAATAGAAGCTAATGTGGCTAAGCTGCTGCGATGGGCTGAGATGGATTCTTTTAAGGTATCTTTCAAGTGGAGATTTCTTGTACAGGCAAAATTCAGAGAATTGTTGCTTAGGAAGCTTTTGGTTGAGCGGCAGAAAAAATTTTTTCACGACACTTCATTCACGAACATAGACATCATCGTTTTTGTTGGATCTGTTTTTACAGATCGGAATCTTAATTTTGATTAACACAAAATATAGATATTATCTTACTAACGGTTTAAGATTGATGTGCGGTTGATATTCTGGAGAAGACAAGGAGATATCCAAATTGGAACAGTGAGAGGACGCCCAAGCTGGTCTAGTTGAAGATATCTACGCTGGAACAGTGAGGGGACACCCGAGCTGGTACAACAGAGTAGTTTCCAGGTCACAGAGGACACCAAGCTGGTTCACCAGCTTGGTGCAAGAGCAGTGCAGTGATAAAGTGCAGTAAAGACTTAGTGAAGTGCAGAACTGTTCAAGTGCAGATCAAGTGCAGAATACAAGTGCGGTGTTCAAGTGTAGAGACGAGTACAAGTGCAGTGATAAAATGTAGACCAGATCACTAAGCGCAACTATAATAAGTTCATCATAGGGATCTCAATCCAATTAAAGACTGAATCAGAACTGATTATTATATCCCAAGAGGAAGGAATATAATCACTGGTGCAAGATTGCAGTTCTTCGAGGATAAGGTTTAAAGTACCTTCGAAGAACTGGCTCAATCAACCAGTGAAAGATCTGTGTACTTGCTGATGGTTTGGAAGAGGTGTCTGAATGGATCAAGATCAAGCAAGTACACATGATCAGAAAACCTTATCAGGGATATTGGTTAAGCTGGTGCACAGAGAAGAAGAGAGCTTTGACCAGCTCAGGATAAACCAGCTCAGATGGGTTCATTGTGGAATATGAATAGGACAAATCAGTGAGAAGCTTGACGAGCTGTTAGAGTAAATTTCAGAATTTTTGGTGATGAAAAATAAAAGAGATCAATCAGACCAAAGGCACAAGATCTGGACGAAGCTTACATCATTGGACGAAAACCAGATCGGAGCAAAGTCAAGATGGTTAAAGTCAAACCAGCTCAGGACACTTAGTTGCGCTGGTTGAGGACAAACCAGCAAAGGTAATTTGGTCAAGCTGGTTAAGGTCAAACCAGTCCAAAGATGCCTAGCCAATTAAAGATATTTCAGTTGAGAAAATTCGAAAAATTTGAAACGAAGAGCTTTGAGAAGAAAAGCAACAAAACAGTGGTTTACAATTGAGAGACCAGATCACAGTGGTAGTAATAAGTGAGATAGTAAACCAGCTGGAGTGATAAGAGTTATAACAGACCAGCTGGTCAGTTACGTAAACCAGATCGAAGCAGAATGATTCCACAAGTGTTATAGAACTGAAGATATGAGTGTACAAGATTGTTATCTAAATCAGTACAGAACAAAGACATGAGCATAATATTTTGTTAGAGTGGATGCCCAACTAGCCAACTTGTGGCGTGTGGGTTTATAGACTCTTGTATATAACAATCTTTATATATGATATTCGTATTTTTTATATGGCAATCTTTACTTTCATTGTGTTGTATAATGATTAACAGTTGCGTTGAGTAAAGACCTAGAATACACTAAAGTGTATGTTAGATGTGATAGTGGGTATGACGACTATCATGAAACACATCTAATAGTCACTGTGTATTCTGAACATGTTCCTAGTCGATTGGGCCGTCAAAATGAGGATAAGGCCGCCCGAGCTAGAGACTAGTATCTGCGATGCGAAGTACCATGTTTCATTGGTAGGGAACATTGTGATGTTCTAAGCATGCAGATAGATAGTGACCTGGTGATCTATCGAACTACCCTC
>KV005774.1:83126-122278 GCA_001598015.1 Dorcoceras hygrometricum
TGGCTAGCTGTATCCCTGAACCATTGAGGGTCACACAAGTACTGGATTCGAGATTCCCACACGGATACTCAGCTCAATGTGTTGAGCATGAGAAGAGGATTTTGGGGAGTGCGACTTCCTAAAAGTCAACAGAGGTCAAATCGTGATTTGCCGATGTTGAGGGGCAAAACGGTCATTTTGCACTGGGGTTCTGAAAAATGGTTTTTCAGATCATAGTATTCAGTTTTGGAAACTGAGTCGATCGGTCCGATCTGATCGGCGATCGGAGTTACGATGAAGTCACGGTGATGGGGATGAACCGAATGTTCATCTGTTGGACCCGGGCCAGTTGGGCCGGTCCAAGTCCTTCACTTAGTCTATTTAATTAGACTTAAGCTTCATAATAACACACAATACTTGATACAATCAACCCTAAACCTTGAGCTTAGTGCGCCGCCCTCCCTCCTCTCACAAAACCGCCGCTGCCGCCGCGGCTAGTCGCCGCCGCCGCCGCCGCTTCTAGTCGCCGGAATTTGTTTCGGCCAACTTGACGAGGAGAATCCGTCTGCGCCGATCTCGTTAGGCCTTCTAGTGCAGGCTGATGAAGGAGTCTCGTTTCCGGTCGTGGACCGGATTGACGTTATCTACCGCCGCCTACCGTGAAGTGCCGGTTTCCTCGAGAAACTGGTCGGAGCCAGGCACGAGTTGCCAGCAAGGTAGTAATCTAAACACCCTATGAATGTCATAGTCTTTTATTTGTAATTGAATTGTATTGATCGTCTCCCGGCAATTTTTGTTCTTCCGCTGCCTCGCCGGGAGGCGTGATCCGGGTCCGCCGTGGTTCCCCAACATATTTCAAAGTAGATTGGATTCAGAACCCGATCAAGAAAAACAGCTCAATGTTCAGAAACCAGATCGGGAACCCATCTAGGTTAAGAACAACTTACAAATTGTATTTGAAGCTATGTTGGTCCCATCACACGGGGTACCAGATCGAAAAAGTGCTCTGATACAACTCACGTCGGCTCTCACATAGCCGAAACACGAATCCCGTAAGTTACGTGCATTTAAATATTCTGTTGAGAGTTGGAAACCAGCACGCAACTTGTGAAACCAGATCGCCGTGAATCTGAACCAACAGCTCTGCAAGCAGGTCCAGATTACCAGCTGCTCTGCAAGCTGGTTTAACACATGCAGTCTGGTTTCTTTGACTTGAGCTGCAATAGCTCAGTGTTCTTGAATGTTAGTGCACCGAGATACAGATTGAGTTATGAGTTAAAATCATGCGGAAAAAACTCAAACTGGACTCTTATAATCGAAAGCTCTTTAAACAGTTTTATGCATAGTAAACAAGTATGCAATGCGTATGAATGTAAGTACTGAAAGTTGTAAACAAATACGCTGTAATTTGTTTATGGAAGTTCGGAGCTGAATCTCCTACGTCACCCATTCTTCCACAATCGGGAATGATTCCACTAGAATGATTTGATTGCAGCGACCCACGCACAACCACTCCTAGGACCAGCAGCCGCAAGAACTCCTAGCAACAACCACCGCACACTAAGCCCGCAAGTTGTGTGTCTAATATCACTTCTTTAACGCCTTAGTGAGAAAGGTTATACACACTTCTTTAACGTCTAGTGAGAAAGACAACTAGACTTGTTTAACGTCTCTGTCCAAAGACTACAATGGAGAGTTTTGATTATGATTCACTCATTTTTCTGTTTCTGTTAGGATCAAACGCTTACCACTAGGCCAAAAGCTATAGTTGTTAGTCAAGGCGCAACTTTATTTCCTTATAATGTGGCAGCGTAGAGTGCACCTATTATGTAACGGCCCGACTTTTCTTAAAAGAATCAAGAAGATTGGGGTTCGAATTGAAAGACCCAAAAATTTCGATCTTAACAAACATAAAAGTCGTTACTAACTTTCTGGACTAAAGTGTGAATAAACACAACTCATATCTGTTAAAGGAACTCAGACGTGAAGAATAAAAGACGCGGAACTATTACACATCTGATTAACAATACATATGCTAAAATGATAGAAATCTGATGATTCAAAAGAAACTGTATACATAGTTTAAACATGAAGTCTGTACAGAATTTCTACAAAACAACGAAACTAGAAATCTGATACTACCAAAAACTACGATTAGAGTTTCTGTACAACGAAACAAGGTCTGAAAGGAACAATGAAATCTGATGTCCGCGATAAACACATCTTCCTTTCTGATCATCTCCCTCCAGCTCCTTACTGCTCATTACCTGCACTCAATGAAAACTAGTGAGCCTAAGGCTCAGCAGGTAAAATCTGTTGGAACGAAATCATGCAATACAAGTAATGGAATCTGGTACTGTAAATGGAATCTGAAATCGGAATACGCTTTAGAATTAACAAGCGCAATACATAACTGAGGGATCTGTAAGAAACTGAAAGCATAAAACATAATCAATTCTGAAAATATTTTCTTTAAACACGCTCTTCTTTCATTTTCTGAAATTATGACAACACTTTAAACATTTGGTCCAATTCGTTTGATCAAACTCCTGATATCAGTCTCTTAGCACTATGACTCATGGTTGAAGGGGTATACAGATCCGTCAATCCGTAATCCTTATCCTTCATGGTTTTTGAAGGGGTATACGGTTCGTCAGTCGTAATCCTGATCCTTCCTGGGGACCCTATTTGTTGTCATAACTTAAAACATTTCTAAAAACATTGTTCTGCTCTTTCGTTTCTTTCTTAAAATCTGTTTTCTTTCTCTCTTGTTCGAATTACTGGTTTTTCTTTTGTCTAATGATGTTCTAGAACACTTCGAGAATTCTCTGTAATTCTTACGAAGATGAAAACTGAATAAATATACTACTTGAATCTGTCAATTGAATCGGATAATTCTTTCGAATTGAAGCGGAAATGAATAAGGAATTCAAATCTGTGCTTTCTGTATCAATTGAAGAAGTATTGAAGACACAGAGGATGAAATCTGAATTAGACATAAGAGTCTCAACGAAGAATAAACAATTCAGACTTTGGTTGGTCAACTAAGATGTCAACGCAACTTAAACAAGGACTTTCAGTCGTTGAACAAACCAACAGCTGAACACTAACAAGAGCAACAGCTGACGACAAAATAAAGCAACAGCTGATTACGAAGCAATGCAATAGCTGACAGCAGTTGAACAATAACAATGCAACAGCTGAAAACCAACAGCTGAATATGAATTAAGACATCAGCTGACAACAAACGAAGTCAACAGCTGGTCGTGAACTATACAACAGCTGACAACAGCTGAACACATACGAAGGCAACAGCTGAATCATAAACAAATGCAATAGCTGAAATCTATACTTAGAATATTTTCAACAAATAAATATCAGTCGTGGTATAAGAACCAGATTTCAGACTTAACCGTATGAATGAACTCGAACATCAACGGTTTCCTTCGTCTGAAGAAATCAAAATATCTTAAGAAAATTCTAGAAATAATAAGCTACTTGTAAGCTACTTCGATATAATTTCTGAAGAAAACTCAAGAACTACTGGATGAACATCACCAAACCATTTTCTAAAATATTTCTGAATAAAATACAGTAAAATCGTACCTTTCATAAAAACAAAGCATAAACTTTTCTGGTTTTGAAGAACAACCGAAGTTTTCTTCCATACTTTAAAATCTCATATAAACATGCAAACAGAACTGAATATATGCTTTCACTTAGTGAGCAAGAAACAGAGTTTACTTGCCTGAATTCTTGAACACAAATCACGGTAGAAATCCAGCAAATCACCAACACTCCGATCGCCTCCTTCGAAAAGCTTTAAAAGACTTTTGCTCGGTTTCTTAGAGAGAGAGCACCGCTTTGAACTAATTTGTTTTGAAGATAATGATGCATGAAGCAGCTTATCATCCTATTTATATGATTTAAAATTCCTAAGGAAAGAAACACGTTTAATCAAGATGCTCAAATCTCCTAAAAGCGTACTCTGTTTTAAAACCAAATGATGCATATGGAAACCAAACGATTTTAGTTAAAACAAAGGATTCGATTTGCTTGCAGGAATTGACTAGCCATCTACTGTACGGTTTCTTAGAGAGAGAGCACCGCTTTGAACTAATTTGTTTTGAAGATAATGATGCATGAAGCAGCTTATCATCCTATTTATATGATTTAAAATTCCTAAGGAAAGAAACACGTTTAATCAAGATGCTCAAATCTCCTAAAAGCGTACTCTGTTTTAAACCAAATGATGCATATGGAAACCAAACGATTTTAGTTAAAACAAAGGATTCGATTTGCTTGCAGGAATTGACTAGCCATCTACTGTAATTGCATTCCTGACATCTGAAAGTCTGATAGAAGCATCTGAAATCTCAACTTAATTCAATAAACAATGGAAGCTGAAATCACGTATCATGAAATCTGAAATTTATCTTTTAAATAAATCGAAGCTAAACAGTACATGTCTGAAATCTGAAACTCGATTGAATCAAGAGTTGAATAGAATAGCATTGTAATCCCTCAATCTCATAAATTTCTAATTGTGGCCTCTAAAATATCTGGGAATTACATATTATGTACGTTAGGGTTGGGCTGTTAGGTCCATGAGTCAGGGGAGATGCGTGTCTAACTGCTGGTGCTATCTCAATTCCATTAGAGACCAGTCTTACCCTTCTCCTACCGCCGGCCCTATCCCCAGCAGATATATAATTATCCGTTAAGATCTGACATCACAATTTTACAACCCACATGGCCAACCAGATCAAGCGACGCAACTTCAGTAGCTTGACGTACGAGAACTTTCTAGGAGGTCACCCATCCCATTATTGTTATCACACTTACACGCTTAACTCAACAATCCCCTCGCCCCCCAAGAAGTATATAAAATGCTTCTTGGGAGACTCGAATTCCTGACCTCGCTTTGATACCAATTGTTAGGATCAAGCGCTTACCACTAGACCAAAAGCTATAGCTGTTAATCAAGGCACAACCTTATTTTCTTATAATGTGGCAGCACAGAGTGCACCTATTATGTACGCTAGGGTTGGGCTGTTAGGCCCATGAGTCAGGGGAGGTGCGTATCTAACTGCTGGTGTTGTCTCAATTGCCGTAGAGATCAATCTTACCCTTTCCCTAATCAGAGCTGGTTGTTCTGTGTCTTCCCTTGTTGTGCTTCATTCTGTTACTACGTTCTGGATTTGCACAGCACTTCTCTCTCTGTTTTTGCGCCTATTTCATTCTGTGCTTTGCGCCTGATATATAAAGCCTCATCTTCAGATTTTTCCATTGGACACAAAGTTGTAGCCGTTCTGAAAAGTCTTCTGACATATTTGTAATTTGCGTCCTTTGGCTTTAAATGCATTGTAGGATTTGACTTGAGCTCTTTTCATCGGCACTTCTGCAGCCTTTGCTAACTTCGAGCTCTGTCTGTCTTGATCAAGTAAATTAGTTTGTCTTCTACTATTCTGAGATTACACAAACTAATTTTGATCTGACGCAGGACTTCTGATCTGTTCTACCAGCTGGTGTCCTTCCTGCTGGTTTCCTTCAACCGTTTCATCTCTGAGCTGGCTTCTTCACTGAGCTTGTTTTCCAGCTTTACTCCATTCCCAGCTGGTATCTGTGAGATCAGCCTTCTCACAGATATCATACGGCTAGCTGGTTTTTCTGCTCCGAGCAGACTACATCTACTGATCTTCATCATCTTCAGAGCTTAGAGTTCCTCTATCTAACAAATTTATTCCCCATTTTATGACTGTTCATGACTTTGATAGATAGAGTCTCTCTTTCCTTGATCTTCTCTCGAACATCTTGTCCAGCTGGTTTCTAATCTGCCCTCTATATCTGGACAGATTCTTCATTTGAGTTGTTCTCCAAGATGGTCTGCTTCAGAGTTCTTCTGGATGAATGCTGAGATGTGGTAGTGTGCCCAACCAGCTTGTATCTTTCCATACCAGCTTGGCTCATGGAGACTTATCGAGCACCCCTTGCGTACAGATTCTTCCTCTGCTGCAATAGTGGGGGGTTTCCTCGATCTCGTCTAGCCTCTCACTAAAACATCTCGGCTCTGCACTTGAACGCCACACTTGTACGCGACACTCGATCTGTGTTTGACCCATTCTGCACTTCATTGCATTCCTCTGCGCTTGATCACCGTGCTGCTCCTGCTCCAAGCTGGTGAACCAGTTTGGTGTTCTCTGCATTCTGGAAGTAAACTACTGAACCAGCTTGGTCGTCCCATTAATGTTCCATCTCGATAGCTTTGACCAGTCCAGCTCAAACGTCCCCTCACTGTTCCAGTTTGGATATCTTTATGTATACTCCAGACTAATAAAGCTGCGCATTTCATGTAGAGCGTTAGTGCAATAATAGCAGATTTTGTGTGAATCAAAACTTAGATTGATCTGTATAAACATATCCAACAATCTCCCCTTTTTGATTTACACAAAATCTAAATAAACATATGCAATTTCATGTAGAGCGTTAGTGCAATAATAGCAGATTTTGTGTGAATCAAAACTTAGATTGATCTGTATAAACATATCCAACAATCTCCCCTTTTTGATTTACACAAAATCTAAATAAACATATGCAGGTATGTTTATGCACAAAAATATTTCTCCCCCTTTTTGTGGGAATCAAGAAGGGTTTGAAATCTTGTCTTCCCCTTAAGGTTAAAACAAAACTCCCCCTCAACAGAGCATGGGGTAATTTTTTTCGAAATTAAAATATTTTGGGGAAACAGTTTGTGAAAACAGTATGCATGTATGAGATTTGAAAAACAAGATCTATGTCACTGTGAAAGTCTCATATATCCAGATTAAAGGATAAATGGCCATTTAATTCATAGAATCTCTTCCGCTTCTCCCGAACACTGTTATAGTCGCTATTCTTTCAGCGAAACCAGCGTAAGGCGTCTTGGCGTCCATAGTCTCTCACAATCTGTCATCTCGACAGAAGAGATGTTGAAGCTCTTTCTTTCGAGAAATTGCTCTGCTATTCAATATTCATTACTCTCCCTATCTTTGTAGAGTGTGTTTTAAAGCCTTAAAAATTTTGACATAGACAAGCTTTCGACTGAAAGGACTATCAGAGTATCGGGTAATTTAAAACTGTTTTAAAAATTTTCGAAAAGAAATGCACTTTCCAAGAACAACCTTCTCTGATACCAATTGTTGGTCCCATCACAAGGGATACCAGATCACAAATGTGCTCTGATACCACTTGTTGGAATAGAAAAACAGGGGGTGTTCATAAGCTCTGCCACAACTCACGTCGGCTCTCACATAGCCGAAACACCAACCCCGTAAGTTACGTGCATTTAAATATTCTGTTGATAGTTGGAAATCAGCACGCAACTTGTGAAATCAGATCGCCGTGAATCTGAACCAATAGCTCTGCGAGCTGGTCCAGATTACCAGCTGCTCTGTAAGCTGGTTTAACACTTGCAGTCTGGTTTCTTTGACTTGAGCTGCAATAGCTCAGTGTTCTTGAATGTTAGTGCATTGAGATACAGATTGAGTTATGAGTTAAAATCATGCGGAAACAACTCAAACTAGACTCTTATAATCGAAAGCACTTTAAACAGTTTTATGCACAGAAAACAAGTATGCAATGCGTATGAATGTAAGTATTGAAAGCTGTAAAAAATACGGTGAAATTTGTTTATGGAAGTTCGGAGCTGAATCTCCTTCGTCTCCCCTTCTTCCACAATCGGGAAGGATCCACTAGAAGGCTTTGATTGCAATGACCCACGCTACAACCCACTCCTACGACCAGCAGCTGCAAGAACTCCTAGCAACAACCACCGCACGCTAAGCCCGCAAGCTGTGTGTCTAACATCACTTCTTTAATGCCTTAGTGAGAAAGGCTACACACAATTCTTTAACGTCTCAATACGAAATACAACTAGACTTGTATAACGTCTCTGTCCAAAGACTACAATTGAGAGTTTGATTATGATTCACTCATTATTCTGTTTCACTCAACTCTCAAATATATGAATGAATCGTGTGGGAGATTTACAGTGTACGCTCAATCTCTCGAAGATAAAATCTCACACACTGGGAAGTGCTCCTATCAGAGCTGGTTGTTCTGTGTCTTCCCTTGGTTGTGCTTCATTCTATTTCTGCGTTCTGGATTTGCACAACACTTCTCTCTCTATTTTTGCGCCTACTTCATTCTGTGCTTTGCGCATGATATATAAAGCCTCATATTCAGATTTGTCCGTTGGACACAAAGTTGTAGCCGTTCTGAAAAGTCTTCTGACATATTTGTACTTTGCGTCCTTTGGCATTAAATGCATTGCAGGATTTATTTGACTTCAGCTCTTTTCATCGGCGATTCTGCAGCCTTTGCTAACTTCGAGCTCTGTTTGTCTCGATCAAGTAAATTAGTTGTCTTCTACTATTCTGAGATTACACAAACTAATTTTGATCTGACGCAGGACTTCTGATCTGTTCTACCAACTGGTTTCCTTCAACCGTTTCATCTCTGAGCTGGCTTCACTGAGCTTGTTTTCCAGCTTTACTCCATTCCCAGCTGGTATCTGTGAGATCAACCTTCTCACAGATATCATACAGCCAGCTGGTTTCTCTGCTCCGAGCAGACTACATATGCTGATCTTCATCATCTTCAGAGCTTAGAGTTCCTCTATATAACAAATTTCTTCCCCATTTTATGACTGTTCATGACTTTGCTAGATATAGTCCCTCCTTCCTTGATCTGCTCTCGAACATCTTGTCCAGCTGGTTTGACCTTAACCAGCTGGTTTCTAATCTGCCCTCTATATCTGGACAGATTCTTCATTTGAGCTGTTCTCCAAGCTGGTCTGCTTCAGAGTTCTTCTGGATGAATGCTGAGCTGTGGCAGTGTGCCCAACCAGCTCGCATCTTTCCATACCATCTTGTCTCATGGAGACTTATCGAGTACCCTTGCGTACAGATTCTTCCTCTACTGCAATAGTGGGGGGTTTCCTCGATCTCGTCTAGCCTCTCACTAAAATATCTCGGCTCTGAACTTGAACACCACACTTGTACGCTGCACTTGATCTGCGCTTGAGCCATTCTGCACTTCATTGCATTCCTCTACGCTTGATCACCGTGCTGCTCCTGCTCCAAGATGGTGAACCAGTTTGATGTTCTCTGCATTCTGGAAGTAAACTACTGAACCAGCTTGGGCGTCCTCTTACTGTTCCAGCTCGATATCTTCGACCAGTCCAGCTCAGGCGTCCCCTCACTGTTCCAGTTTGAATATCTTTATGTCTACTCCAGATTAAACAAGCTGCACATTTCACGTAGAGCGTTAGTACAATAATAGCAGATTTTGTGTGAATCAAAACTTAGATTCTGATTTGTATAAATAGATACAACAAGCTACGAACAGTTTGATATGATACATGTGACCTCTCTGCATTGATGTGTAGTCGTTAGAACTACTTTGTGCTAAATCCAGATACGCAGAGATACAATTCAAACTAAAGACGGCGCAGAGTTGCTAAAAAGGGCAATGATTTAATGGAGATGTACTTTCATCGTACAGACATTTAAGACGCTGCAGAAAATTCAATTTGGATACACTATATGTGTCTACTGGCTACATTAACTACTGTTGTATCCAAAGGGTATAAATAGAAGAGAAGAGCAGCTGTGAAGGGTGATGAAATATACTGAAACAAAACAAAACAAGATTATCGAACATATGAGCTAACCAGCCCTTTAGCTTAGAGTTAATCTTGAACCAACTCACAGCAAGTGGCACAAGCACAGATTGAATATTCATTTCCTGTGTCACACTATCTTCTATACACACACTCTGTAGTGTTGAGCGATCATTGTAAATCATAAACAGAGAGTGTAGACTGCTAGATTAGCACAACAAGCTTAGTGCTGAGGTCTTTGTATTGCGAACCAGATCGCGGGTCTGGATACATTGGTTGATTGCTAGGAGTTCCTGCAGCTACTGGTTGTAGGATCGGGTTTGTACAAGTGGTTGTATAAATCAATTCTTCTAGTGGAAATCCTTCCCATTGAGGAAGAAGGGGAAATGTAGGAGAATTTGCTCCGAATTTCCAGAATCAAACCTCTCGTCTCTACATTTATGTATTTGTTTAACTTGTTCACTGTTGGATCGTGTTGTTTACGCATAAAAATCATTTTATTACACGAGACAACAGCAATCACTGAGAACCCTCCAAGTTGGTAACTCAGTTGGAGGTTTGTGTTGAGCACTAAAACTTTTAAAGCAGATTTTCAAACAAAAAGGAGCAAAGGAAGTCCATTCAGCCCCCCCCGCCCTCTGAACTTCCAAGATTGTTTTTCGATCCTAACACAAGCTCAAGGTGAACCCCGTAGAAGAAGAAGAAATACGAAGGCAGGAGTCTGTGATCGTGAACAATGTCGACGCCTATGATGACGAGAAGGCGGAAGATCACATGACGTCCGATACCAAAGGAATCGTGGAGGAAGATTCCTGTAGTGAAGGAAGGAAACCAGCTGGGAAACAAGCTCAGAGCCCAGAAGTGTTCAAGAGAAAGAAAGAGCTGAACAAGAGCAGTACAGTTTAAGGAGCGACTAGATCAATGAAACCAGAGCAGAGAAAAGCTGGTTAAGGTCAAACCAGCTTGGCGAGCAGAACAGAGATCGTCTGAGTTCAAGAGCAGAATTGGACAAAACGACAAACAAAGTGATTTGAACACAAGACTATACTAAGACTATTTTTCTGTGTTCAAATCGATTTGATTTGTTGTCTTCTCAGTACAGTGATCACGTGCTTAAAGTGAAGAAAGCCAGTAGAAGCATTAAATGACAAAGTACGCAAAGTACAACATTGTCAGAAGACTTTTCAACGGCTACAACTTTGTGTCCAACGAACAAATCTGCACAGAGGCTTTATATATCAAGAGCAGAGCACAAGCAGAAGCATGCGCGAACAGAGAAATGAAGTGTTGAGCGAAAAAGAATACAAGTGCATTAAGGCACAAAACAGAGAAGCAGCAGTCTAAGGCTTGAACACCCAGGTGACAGCTGGTGTTCAAGCTGGTCAAGTACCCAGGTGTGAGCTGGTGTACTGGCCAAAATGCTTCAATGATATAACGCGAACAGAGAAATGAAGTGTTGAGCGAAAAAGAATACAAGTGCATTAAGGCACAAAACAGAGAAGCAGCAGTCTAAGGCTTGAACACCCAGGTGACAGCTGGTGTTCAAGCTGGTCAAGTACCCAGGTGTGAGCTGGTGTACTGGCCAAAATGCTTCAATGATATAATCATCGACTGCACAATCTGGGAAGATATTGAAGAAACCAGCTCGGAGAGCATCTTCCTGTGTGTGTGAGATACAAAAGAAACAGAGAGTTCACACTGTAATTCTCACACACGATTCACTCACATATTTGAGATATCTGATTAGATTAGCTGAGTGAATCAAAAACAAGAACGACTTTCTTGTAGTCTTTGGACAGAGGCGTTAAACAAGTCTTGTAGCATTTCTCACCGAGGCGTTAAGTGTTGTTAGACACACAGATTGCGGGCTGGTGTGCATAGGTGGCTAGGATTTCTTGCAGCTTGTGGACTGTTGGATCGGTTTACAGCAGAGGACGCTGTAATCAAAGTATTCTAGTGGATCCTTTCCATTGCGGAAGAAGGGTAGACGTAGGAGATTCAACTTCGAACTTTCATAAACAAATTGCAGCATGTTCTTTTTTTACAGCTTACTGCATTCAGAACAAGGCTTGGGTGTTGGAGTTGTGTGAGAACTCATGAGACACCCCCTTTTCGATCCTAACAGCTTTCGACGTGCTTGTTGAGGCCCATAAGCATGCAGTGGTAGCTTATCTAGGGCTTCGAAGGCAGCATCAGCTTGTGTGGATGTTTCCAGGACCCTCGAACTTATTTTCTAGATCATATGAGGATACTGAAGATTGTTAGGTTTTCAGTTTGTCGTGACCAATAGTAAATAAGTGTACAGATTGGTTGTTCATCCTTTAGTACAGTTTATAGTAGTGGTTCCTATTTCAGTTCTCTGAGCCGTTCAGCACGTCCGGCATGCTGAACATTTTGTGGATTTTTTTGTAGTGGATGCACAGTCAGAATATTTTCAATCCTCTTCTGCGTCTGAAGCTGTTGAAGTTGTGTTTGAAGTAGTTAAGCCAACAGATTGTATTCTTTACGACTCTACCTCAGCTCCCGTTTTTAACCAGAGTTGCTCAGATCAGAGACTTGGTTCACAATCTTAGTCTCGAGCAGCTGAAATCTAAATAGCTTTTAACATCTTTCAAATCCGAATTTGATCAGAAAATAATGTCTCTCGAGCTTAGTGTTGAAGATACACGTAAGTCACATCTTAAGCTGATCAACAAACAATAGAGACAATATCTGGACTTGATCAGGCGAGGAGACAAAGTCAAAGCTGATCTCTCTTACGAGCTTACTTCGACAAGGTAGTTGCTACTTGATGAGGTTGAGTATTCATCATTTGAAGTTCATTCGTGCCTCACTTCATTCGTGCCTCACTGCTTTTGGCTCTCAGCTAGCTAAAATCCTTTCTCATATCACGAGAGCTAGTGATGCCAAAAAAAGGGGAAAGTAGTAGCAGTGGAAGACACAGGGAAAGTAATAGCAACGGCTAACGCAGATGGTCTTCAGAAGAGATTTTTCAGTTTTTTAGGATCAGATATTAGAGTTACAATTCTTGTATAGTTTGAAATTTTCTTAATAATCTGCTAAGTTTTGTGACACCAAAAAGTGGGGAAATTGTTAAGATTAGAATTTACTATGTTTTTGGTGATAACAAAATACAAATTCGAATAGATCGAAATATAGATCGAAATATAGAGCTTAAGAGCGACACAGATCAGCTTAGAGCATCATAGATCAGCTCCGTGCATTGCAGATCGGCTCAGAGCGACACAATCATATTAGAGTCTCACAGATCAGCTTAGAGCATTGCAGATCATATTAGAGCATCACATATCAGATTAGAGAGTCATCTGTCAGCTTAGAGCATTCGATCAGCTCAGAGCATTTCGATCAGCTTAGAGAGTAACCGATCAGCTCAGAGCATGTCGATTAGCTCAGAGTAAGTCGATCAGATTAGAGTGACGTAGAGCAGATCAGATTGGAGCTTCATAATCAGATTAGAGGAAAGCTAGCGAAACAGATCAGATCAGAGCTTAAGTGAAGGAATCTGATTATAAAATATTCATACTGGAGCCTCTTAGTAAGAACAGCATGCAGTAGATTATGGAAACAGAACATATCAGAGCAATATCAGCTCAGAGAACAGCTGAGACCTCACGAACAGCTTTCAGCTTAGAGCGAAAGAGTTTTCAGATCAGAGCATGAAGAGTTCAGTTCACAGGTCAGTTTTTATATGTTCAGTTTTCAGATAAATCGAATCAGCTCAGAGGAACGTTTCCAGATCGGCTTAATATCGAGTATCAGATCAGACCAGGAAAGGTTCAGCTCTAGATCAGATTGCAAGATCATCTTTCAGGTTGCACGAACAATGAACAGCTCAGAGCTTACAAAGCATTCAGATTAGAGCAGTATTCGCACAGCTCACAGTTTCAGCTTTGCGAATCATATATCAAATCAGATCAGATCAAATCAAGTGCTCAATTACTGGCTAAACTATCGGAAGCTACCTAAAGATAACCTTCCAATGATTCCGGTATGAAGAAAGGGAAGTCTTTCAAAATGGAAAGAAGATCAATTAGCCAGAAGATCAATCAAACGAAGATTTGAGAGAATCTGAAGATATATATATATATATATATATATATATATAGTAGAGATATAGTGGGCGTCTATAATGGGCGCTCGCGTGGGCGCCCGAGATGCTCAGCAGAACATCTCATGAATTTTTTAAACATTTCATGTGAAAAAGTTCATGAGATGTTCGGCTGAGCATCTCGAGAGCCCACGCGCGCGCCCATTGCAGGCGCCACTTTATCAAATTTTTTTATATATATATATATATATGTTGTTACTTACAGTTACTGGTACGATCTGGGAATACAAAAGAGGAGTGGTCATAAATAATTGAGTCGCGACGAGCGCTTTATATGGAAAAGTCAAATAGAAAATTTCAGATATGGTGTCTTTGGAAATTGGAACAATAACAAATTAAATTGCATCGACTATTTCATTAGGACACTAACAATATGAATCGACCTATAGCATCTTCTTTTCCTCTCTATCTTCATTTAATAAAACTAGTAATTCTCTTGTGTGATATATTTTATGTGAAATGATTGTCACCTACATTGCTTAATTATCATTTTGCTTGAAACAAATGTGAGAATTTTTTGTTGCTGTTTAAATTAAAATGTAGACTTTTGATCGCTTATATCTGTGTCCTATTTGTTTCTTTTCTAAATATGTATTTTAATTTATTTTCACCTGAACACATATGTAGTTTCATTAAGATAAACTAATCATATTGTTTTGGTGATAACAAACCCCCCCCCCCCTTATGAACTCCCGAGCTGATATTTAACTATCTTTTCGATCCCAACATTAGTGTTAATAATTGAGATGGAATAGTGTATTGTGTTGAGTTATAAATTGACCAGATTAATAGCTTCCATTGTGAGCTGTTTATTTATACAGATTAGTACCGCTCTTGTGATTTTTGGCGTGATTTCTCCACCCTGAGCTATTGGCCGAGAGCTTTACTTCAGAGGTGGTGTGTTCTGTTCTAACCGTTATCTTATTTGAGATATTTTGGTAAGACTGTTGAAAGGTACGGGTGGAACGAGTATTTTACAGCCTTGTAGAGTTGGAAATGTGTGATATGTGATTTATGTGCATTGTGGTTATATGAATTTGCATGCTGTATTTGAGTACCCTTTGTATAAATCATAGCATAACATCATCCGAGCATTTTGTCATGGATTCATGCATTCATATTGAGCCCTGATATCGATTGATTGATAACCACTACATGGATTCGATCTGATTTTTCCTCCTGAGATATTGATGATGTTGATTGAGAGACGCTCGTCGAGTAGTGTTGGTCGGCACACTCACGATTGAGTTCAACTGAGGACGCACCGGGACTTGTCATCGGATTGATGTGACCTGGTAGAGAGCTGGCGATTGACTTTCTGTCGAGCATGCCCGGGTAGCTCCTGAATCCTCGACGATGTGGCCGCCTTCGTTGTCGTGATAGGCGATCGGTAGCTCTCGAACTCATACGACACTGTCACCTTTTTATTGAGCTTTCGTTTGACCTCTGATGATTTTGGTACCCTATTCGATTGTACCCGAGCCTGCGTTGCATCACATGTTGCATATTTTTTCGTACTGCATTGCTATATTTGCTATGTTTTCCGTATTGAGGTCTAACCTCTTTTATTTCTCCTTTGGGGCTGCTTTGGTCGTGTTGCGGCCATTGCAGGTTTTCCAGATAGATCAGCTGGGCCAGGTGGCGCTTCAGCTAATGGAGCCCCTTAGGTGTGATCGTGTGTCCCAGTTATTGCACAACAGATATATGTGCTCCTAACTCGATACCAGGGGATGCCCTGTGTAGTTATGATTTTCGTTGAACCTTATCTGTATGTTGTTTACTGTTTGACTTTATATTAAAAGCTATATTTTGTGTATTTGTATACTTTCAAGTTTATTTTCAGTTCATGCCGAAAAGAAATATTTTAATCCGCTTTTAAGCTTCCGCATTATTTTGTTAATTGCGTGCTTAATTATGAGATTAAGAGCACCGGGCCTCACAAAGAATCAGAATGACTCAGAGTTGGTAGTGTATGGGGATTGCCTGTTTAGAGCAAAAAGAATGTGCATTTATTGATCATTACGGAGAAAGTACATGTCTTAAATGCACATTAATTACTTTGAGGCAAACGTACGAGGATTCATCGGTTGACAACTGGTAACCAATGTTTTTATAACCGACCGGTTACCGAACCGCTCTAGATTTTAAAAACGGTCCAACCGGTTCACCGGACGATCGAACCGAAATGTTTTTTTTAATGAAATATTAATATAATATAATGAATCATATGTTTAGTGAAATATTAATATAATATAATGAATAATATGTTTTAAAAAATCAAAGAAATATTTATAAATATTTACCAGTTTTGACCGGTAAACAAGTAAAACAGGTTTATTACTTAATTCGGATAGGTCCAATGACCATTTTTCGATACAACCGACCGATCCGATCCGATTTCAAAAACAATGCAAGTAACATTTGCTACCATTTGAATCCGTATACTATAAAAAGAGATGAGATGGAAGTGAAGGACCCCCTGACTCTCCGATTCTGTGACTCTCTAAACCTTTCATACATTCTTGAACTCAGTTCTGGTGAACAAATTACTTCGAAACACTATTTTTCTATGTAATTCCTTTAAGTGTTGTATTTCAGTTTAGTCGACACCAGCTTAGGCGTTTACCATATTGTAATATCTTTCGAAGCTTTAGAAACATTTTGTAAGATAACAGAGAGTGTTCTGTTATCAGTTGAAAGTAACTAAAAGTTCAGCTCAGACACAGTTTGACTGATAGGTTTATCATATATCACATATTCTAGTTAAAGTTTTCAGTGGAAATCCTTCCAGTTTGGAAGAAGGAGAGACGTAGAAACTTTGTTTTGAACTTACATAAAAAAATTTCTTATCTCTTTACTGATTTAAGCTTTCATATTGTTTACTTTTTCATTGATAAATTGAGTTTTTTCTGCACAAATTTTTTTATTTCTTAAGAGAACAGATTAGACTGAGAACTGCAATCAGCTGGTAACTCAACTGATATGCTTCAAACGCTTTAAGGGATAAATTTTTAAAACGAGTTTATTTACCCACTCTAAACTCCGATCTGCCTTAATCGATCCTATCAAGCAAATTAGTCAATATTAACCGAAGTAAACTATATCCCAAAACCATCACATCAGTGAGTGAGGTACTTATGAGAAAAAACGATGTCATCAGTTCAAGGACGCCAAAATTATAAATAAAAAGCTACAATTAGAAAGAATATTTTACGCAATTTTTTTAAACAATTTGTTTAGCAACCAGTATTATTTTAAAGCGCATTCTTATTACCTTTCTAATAATTTATTTAACAATCAATACTATTTTAAACAAATTCTTCTTACACTTTTTTTAAGAAAAAGTATCAATTATATTGTCATATAAGATGTTATTCTCAACAAGGTTGTGTTCATGCAAGGATCAGTAAATCATTAAATCTATCTTGACTCGTTGTGATTCTCAACTAAGATTCAATAATCTTAACAAGATTCACTAATTTTAACGTTAGAAAACTCACACCAACTGAAGCATAGTCACAGGAGTAGTCAAAAAAAAGATGATAAACGAATCATATGAAAAAATCAATTTTCAATGCAAACACTAAAATTCTAACGGTTCCCGAATAATTAGCTGTGTGGTATTACTCTAGAGGTTCGTAACACTGGTAATTCTAAAAAAAATCATAGACATTAATATTGGACAAATCATCCTTTTTCGGGTGATGTCCATCAGTTTCGATAAATCTGAATTTGAAATGTAAATTGTTGTTCGAGTGGATTTTTTGTTTTTTAATAATGTAACAGTTACTTAACATGGAATGAGGCCACTTCATATAATAATTAATTTCATTTTATAATATTTTTTTTCAAAAAAATATAATAAAAAAAATCATATAAGGAATAAACACTTATACAGGATAGAAAAAATCCGCATAGAAATTTCATTAATAGGCAAACAATGAAACTCGTGACAAGAAAAAAGAAAAAAAATTATCTGTTCAAATTTTCCAAAAATTTGTGGCATATGATTATGGGAGTTAGTTTGAATTGTGAAAATTTGTTATAAATGATTATGAGAAACCAGGGACTAGTATATACATATATATATATATATTAAAAATTTTTGATTGAAGTATACTTCTGTAAGTTCTCAATAACTCTGGTAAGAATTTAAAGAGCTCTCAAGTTATATTTGGTTTTGTTTATATAATTATATATGAAATTTCATATTTTAAATTAAATTTATGAAAATACCATTTAATATTTATAATCCATTTGAAAAATAAGTAAATATTTTTACTAATTTATTTATTTAATAGTTTAAAAAATACATTATCCGTGCTAAATAAATCAATAAGAAGAAAATAAAAGACAAATTACTGTTGACTCGGGAATGATTTACCTGTCACGAGTTTTAATTTATTACAATTACACTTTTCTTGATAGACTATAGTACTAATGAGACATTAACGAAAGAGCCAAACAATCAAGTAATTGTAAGACATTAACGAAAGAGCCAAAACAATTAAGTTATTGTAAGTGTTACAATTATGTTATAAACAAGTAATAGACATTTTTTGTAAAGTATAATCATTATTGTATAAATACACAACATATTTGACTTTATTTTGTTTAAGTTACTTCCAGTAAACATATATTTGAAATCACAATCCAAATTACCTTATTAAAGTGACTTTATTCTTTAGGTAAAAAGAAATAAATCATTTTAAAGTTCTTTTATAACTCATTTTTATATTTATCAATTAATGACGGTATAAAATCATCGCCTGAGTTACTTATTACCCAGCAAATACTCCAGCGCTACTCAACCAGCTTCTTGCTAGTTAATTGAACTCCGCCCTTTTGCACCATTATAGGCTGTGATATGACAAATATAGCACAAAAATACCGAGTCCAGTTACCTGCTAACGAATGTGAGAATTGAATGACAATGTTTGATATTGCAGTATTTAGCAAATCAAGGGTCGTCAGTTAGCTAATGTAGAAAACTAAAACAAAGCAAGAAATAGAATCCATTGAAAGATTGATGAGCGTTCAGATATACAAAGTGGTCACACCAGGTTAGAACAAGTGAGAGAAGCTTGAAAGTCAAATCATATCACTTTCATTTTACAACAGATGATACCTGGAAAAATCAAAGATACACGGGCTACAATATTCGGAGCATATTTTCCACCTTATATACAGCTTAAGGATCTCTGAATCTCAGACAGGCTCCTCTCTCTTACTAGATTACAAAATGACGAAGAACCATCAACTCCAAGTCAAACTGTGATATCAGGCTTCAGCCCCGCCAAGAATGTAATGGAACAACGCTGAAGTCGAGAGATTTGATCAAATCCAATTGTTCAAGACATGGGGGTCCAATCTATTTCGCAGAATACCAGTTCTGTGCACATTTCGCATCAACAGACAAATCAACTCTAAGAATGTTTTCTCCGTTGAAAGGCTTCGACATGCATTCCACCACTATAGTCTTTGCCTCCTCAGCTGATTCAGTTGGCCCTTCTAGGATCACCTCATCGTGAACCTGTTAACACAAACATGTCAATTGAGACTCTTAGTTGATGTTTGATAGTGAAGAACAAGAAGCATCTAATCAGGCAAGAAGGTTGCAAAAAACTACTGTACACTTATCAAGCTGTTCGTTGCAAAGGATGGATAAAACGAAATCCATATCTTTAGCTCAGGGGTAAAAGTACAACAAGCTAGACCTTTGGACAGTATAGCATTTGCGTCATAGCTGGTCAGTATTAGATAATGACAAAGTAATCCTCTTTATTTACCAAAGTTGATTTTAGATAAAGGCAAACGTGTTACACGACCACAAGGCTGGCTTATATGAAACATGCCTCAATTATAAAACCCTGGCCTTGTTGCACTGCACTAGTAGTCTAAGCACACGGCTTTTTTAAGCAAAGTTAAAGGCTAAGATAGTAGGTCATTAAATGCAAGATATTAATTTTATCTTTTCTATTTTATCTTTTCTTAGAGAATAATAAGAATATGTTCACTTAATGGTTTATAAAGAACATATTGGATTATACATGATGAAACTTCAGATATTTTTACATTAGAGGTGTTATCATCCTCTAAAAGACTTCATTACAATTAACTGTGCACCTTGCCCTGCACCTAGACTCTGATATCTATAAGCCTTACAGCACCTTGCACTTCTCATACAAAACAAAATCTGTCATAGATGTCATAACGCAGAACAAGTATATGCCAAATTTACTTCAAAGAATAGAAAAAAGGAGCTACAAATGTGAGTTGATACAAGTGTCAACTCTTTATATTTAACGAGAAATTCTAGAGTGACCTGTAACAATAGTCTCCACCCAAGCACCTTCAGACGTGTGTTCTTGGATATTTCCAACATGGCACACATAGCAACATCAGCAGCACTTCCCTATAACATTTTTGCAAGTTAAAGCATGTCAACAAAAACTCACAAAGGCAAACATTGTAAAAATTACAGCCACTAGGAAACAGGTGACCTGCACAGGTGTGTTGATGGCGGCTCTGTCTATGTGAGCTTTATGGGCTGAAGAGGCATTCTTCAGAGATGGGAAATGGCGAGCCCGTCCCAGTAATGTGTCAACAAACTGAAATCTACGTGCCTGTTTTTTACGTTCGTCTTGCCACAATAACACTTCTTTTCTGTCACTGTACCAGAGATCAACTGTTTTCTGAGCTTCCTCACGAGACACCTGAAAACATGGATAACATTCACAGAATTTGTAGGTATTAACTCTTTCCCAGTTGAAACTCACCAAAATAATAACATACCTTCCAGTCGCGAGCAAGTCCCACGGTAGTTTCCCATATAGCAATGGAAAAGTTAAGCATCTTTGCTTTTCTCTTTACAGAAGCAAAAGCATACCTGAAATAACATATACCATATATTAAGAGTGTTACTCACCGTCGATTGTTATTCAAGCTTGTACATGATTTTGAAGAACAAGGATAACACCTAACACGAAATTGCTCTCGCTACCTAAGTAGGAGAAATATCAAGGAAAACTTTCTTAAAAGGCATCTCTTGTGCCATTTTAATCCCAATCGATCACGCATTTCATAAATATTTGCTTTATTTAAGATGAATTATGGACCAATTAGGTAAGCATCAAATTCAGGTCACGCTGGCAGGTGTCAGGTTGCTTAATCGAAGAAATATGTTACAGAAAAGTCGAGCAAATGAGGTTAGCCCTGAGTGAAGAGAAGAAACCGGACTAAACAATGTACTGGGTGTGATTATAACACCAGATCTCACATTGTAGAGAGAAACTTGGAGATTAGACACACATCAATTTACCATCTTCACATAATGCAACATCCTATTTCAACATTTACTAAATATTTAGTCAAGATAATCTGAACTTTTCACGCTCTCGACAGATAACAGGAAAGATGCCTGAACCTCCGAAATAACATTCAAGCATTCATCGACTCATCTTCTCAGAGAAAACATTAGACACCAGAGGAATAACAAGATGAGCCTTTCTCCTATGTCACAAGTAGTGTATCTAGTAGCAGTAAGATTCATCAGCAGTATAAAATCCACCAAGTCGTGATCATTCTCCTACACAACTAAAGTTTGTTTGAAAATTTAAAAGCTGATGACAAATGAAATCTGCTTTTCCTCCTGTTAGAGAGGTCAATTGGCTATAATTAGTCCTCCGAGGAAGAGCAAACCAGAACAAACATGAATTAGTACCACTTACACTGATTCTCAGTAAATAAAATTAATTCTGTAAGTAGAGTCAATTGCACCATAGGAGCCATGTTCTAGGATCACACTTGGCAAAACATTACCTTCATTTTATTCTCAAGGCTCATGCTTGGTCAGAAAATTTGGAAAAGCTTCAAGCCGAGCCGGAATATTCCAAAATTACCAATCTTTTCACCGGTCAACAGATAAAATCTAATTATTGGTGGGAAAGACCAACTTACATTATCAAATAAAATTCAAAGAAAAAGAACTTCATGGTTTTAAAGATGTGAACATTTCTATTCAGTACCAAAATATTTTTAGTTCAAGTCTCAATCATCTGTTAAACCCTACTTGGGTTTAAAACTCATAATCAAGTAAAGATTATGAGATTTGAGTTAGCTTGAGCTCATCAACAATTTTATCCTAAACATAAAGTGTCACAAGTACCATAACTGATTATTACAGTTCCTACAAGTTATTGAATTCCCCAACCATGTATTTACCCAGATCGATAAAGTGCAATTATAACAAAAAAGATCAAGAGGCTAACACAGTACACCTGCTATTACTGGAAAAATGCAGTCAACATTAATCAAAGGGGAAGAATCAATAGTAACCTTTAGTAAAGGGGCAGGAGGCCCATCTTCACCAGGCTGAGGATGCCACTCAAGATGTACATCCTTCCTTTCGACAGCTTCACGAATGTGTGGATACATATTCATTGCCGTTCTTGAATGGAAATCTCCACCAGCTTTGAAAGCATTCAGCATGCTCTCACAATTGGCAAGATGTGCGAGAATCCTAAGTTCTAACTGATATCGCAAACACAATTTAAAAGAAACAAAATACAACAAGTAGTTGTATTTTAGCAGGTCCGAGTCATTACCTGCCCATAATCAGCAACTATGAGGGAGTTACCAGGTGCAGCTACAAAAGCTTGACGAATCTTGTACCGGTCTTTCTCCAATGCAGGCTGGTTCTGCATTTCAGAATCAAAGTATCATCATAAGCAGTTTCAATTGAAAAGACAATGAGAATTTCCAAATTCAGATTAAATAGGTGGTTTTGCCACCATAAACATGAATCTTATAGATCAGCCTCCATTTATTATGGCAATTATTTCTCATAGAACGGATCACTTGCTTTGAGTAACAAAATACAGCTTGGTGATGCAAAAAATCATTCATGTGTCTGCACACCCCAATACTACCTTCACTCAAGAAATTACTGCCCCAAGCTCTAAGGTGATGTTTGTTTTGGCTTTCAGCTATCTCCAACTATTAAATGTTGAAAGTAGATTCTAAAATGTTCTTTTAAATATTAGGGGAAAAGTTTCTGAAGTAGATATGAGATTTTCTCATTGAAAACTTTTCTATGTTATCATGAAATGCTTTGGGGGTAGCATAGCTATGGGACTCATGTAGCTGTTGAAATGGGATGGAAGAAGTTGTCTCTGTGTGAAAAGCAACAAAAGATGGCATAATAATGTTTCATCAATACAAACAGGTTGTGTCTGCACAAGAAGCCAACAAACACAGCACGATTATTCACCAACAGCAATCACATAACTCTAGATTAAGCCTAACATCTGGAAAAAAAAATTGAAAAACAGAATTGCAAGCTAATTTTGACTATAGCACATATAACTGTTTCAGTTATTATCAAAAGATTACACAATTGACGAACCTGTAAATTCGGCCTTCTTGCAGACAACCGCCCGGTTTCTGTGTTAATATTCAAGGAACAATGGATTCTCCCTTCCTTACCTGAGATATGATTGCCCTGCATTCGAGTGAAACAGTATGGTTGCATAAATTAGAGACACAGAATCACTAAATATGTCCTTACTCCTAATGACAAACTATTGTCTTATAAAAATTCTAATCTTGGAAAAATAATATAGGATTTCTGAAATTGAAATCAGACATCACATTCTTCAGTCAGCACACATTGTCAGTAAATATCTTCAATAATTTCAGAAACACATCAAACACTAGCACTTGAACAAGTTTTAGCATTTTAACTTAGCAGATTTTGCTTATCTCTTCTCTATGTTACCCTTCAACATTTAGTAGTTTAACATGAGAATAGATGTTTCAAGAGACCCTCTCACCCAAACCCAATGAGAAATACGAGAGGAAATGAACAAACCCAAATGGTGCCTTAATCCCGAAAAGCAATATTTATTTTTCATGTTCTTTTAATTTACATTAATCATCATTCTAAAAATGTATCCAGGAAAGAGTAGCGGTAATAACCTGCAATGGGAGAATAAAGTTGGATATGAGCGAGTCTATAGAACAGACTTCACATAAAGCAGCAATGGCATGACAAGCTTCAATTCCTGCCTGTCCACCACCAAAGGCAGCGTAAGCTGCCCCATAAGCAGAGGTGTCACGGTCCTCACTAGGAGGTGTTTCATTTTCCTCAGAAAGTCTTTTAGTCGCAGTTTCAGTTAGTTCTTCATCAATGTCTTCATCTACAAAGTCAAATTCAGCAGAAACCTTCCCAGCTAGATTCTTTAAAACATCTCCGCTAACAGAAGGCCAACCACTTGCAGTGTACTTGTCAGTCTCAATGTCAACACCGTCAGGCTTGCGCAGTGTGATTTTACAATATTTTGTGGGACTCTTCTTGCCTTCTTCAATAATATTATCTATATTCGGAACTCTGAATTCTTTCTCCACTGGAAGAAATTCATTGGGGTCCTTTCTGCAGATAAAACGTGAAGAAGAATAATTAATACACCAATAATAGGAGACGTATGCAAAAATTCCATTGTTAAAAAAAGAGGAGACTTATTCATAAGGGCGCAGCATCTTAGTTACCCACCCAAGGAACACGTCATTTCCATTGAAGTTTAGATATAGTTCTCTACAGTACTGAAAATGATGAGCCAAGTTTTTCAATTACCATCACATCAGGTAAGCTTTAATGTGTAATGGATCAAAACAAAACATCATGCTCGATTTAGTCTATTAAGCCCATCAGCATACTACAATTGTGCTAAGAATTGATGTTTAAACTTTAACATCTTTTGATTTTTCAGTGATCACCCAGAGAGCCAGCCCTCAGGAAAACAACAGAAACTCTTCACTGTTACCAAGTTATAATATAGGTGAGGAATTTAGAAAAGAACCTATCAAGTTAAGAATTTGCAACCAAATTCACATATAAAAAGTCTATGAAGATAACATTGTTTTTATATCAGCACAGGGATTCCTTCACAATAAATGTTGATTCATACCTGTTTTGTATACCGCCGAAAAAAAGCTGTCGCAACTGTGCATCACTTCCTACATTCATGTATTTGGCATCAGGGCAATACTTTGATGCCCACTTGCGAAATCTTGCTGCCGAAACTAGCTGCTCTGCTTTAGCTACCCTTTCGATCTCAGAAAGGAAATCACGGTCAACCAGCATCCCCTCTGCTTCCATTTTTACAAGTAGTTCACCAAATGGACACATATATTGTTGGTAAAATTTAAACATTGATCCTTTATATTGCCCGTCAAGTATCCAACAGCGCTTCAATAATTTCTTCTCTAAACTTTGATAAAGCTTCAATGTGCCGATCGAATCTAAAGCAGAATAACAAATCCATAATTCTCTCTCAACTCTTTGTAGGTCTTCAACAGGAGGAATGATGATTAATTTTCCCACAGATCCATCCATCCTCAATTTTCTTCTCCCGAAGATAGTTTTCATTGATACTTTTCCGATCACTTCCTCACCAGGGCCTCTCTTAGCATCTGACATTACTTCCGAATCACCTGTCAGTGCTTCTAGAGAATACCCACCTTCAGTTCGCCGAGCGGAATTCCACAATCGAGCCATGTGCATTGTATCAGCAAAGAAACCATCAACTTTAAGTCCATAGTTCTCTATGACATGATAATCAAAGCTATAATTGTGCCACACCTGCAAACAATGAAACTGATTACTACGTTGAAAATCCAAGTTCATAATCACTACATTATGCTGCTTCATGCATCAATATTGAAAGGGGAAATGCAGTTGGACCAATAAAAGATGATGCAGCGATGGAAACCAGCAAATGATAAACCTTTTTAATAGACCCATCTTCGAAAAATGGAGCAAATACGGTCAGTAGTTCTCTGCCACCTCCATCAAGGACATCCACCCAGATGCAAGATTTACCATCACCAAAATCAGCACCTGAACCAGAATATATACTGAAACAAATAATTTCTCCATGGTCGACTGGTGTTTCCTCTTTAACATCAATGTTTGCCACCTATATGTTATAAACAGTCACACAGAGAACTGAGTTATGACACAATCACAAATTTGGAGACTAAAGTAACACAAGCTATTCATGACACCCCACCACCTCCACTATCTAATCTAATCGAAAAGTACAAAAGTATGAGTGAAGTTCAAGTCAATACATGCCTCTGTATCACAAGCGTGGATGTGATTTTTGTACTGATTGGTGAGCATATTGACTACTTGCTCAGCTGCTGTGATGCTGTCAACGACAAGAACTTTGTCATAGACCTTACTAAGCCTTTTACGGAGTTCAGTGGCTTCAGCAGTGGCAATATTTTCAGTGATTATTTCATCATATCCATCACAGGAAACAGATTTTCCATTGGTCATATCGGGATCCTTTTCATCTGGGATAGAGTCCATGCAAGTTATAGAACCTTTATGCCCATAATTTTTCAAGGAATTGACACCTTGCGGCATCAATTGACTCTGCTTAACAACTTTCTTTTCACTGTCATTTGTATATGATTCAGGGTCGCGTCTCACATGAATAACAGATGCTCGGTCATGAGACACACAAGTTCCACGTGCAAGTCCTAAATTTCCAACGTATTCTCTCTCTTTTTTGCTCAGTCCTTCTCCTTCTCCTTCATACTGCAAAACAAACAAATTTTCATCATGAGAACACTGACAGTTCTTGTTAATACAGCGACAATTTAACTGAAAGACTTGCATTTTCAAAACAGTCAGTTCAAAGAATATCTTACCACATTGCTTCTCCCAGACTTGTCCTTGTCTGCAATTTTGTCTTGACGGAGTATTTCAATGTTTGCAGATCGATTAATAGCAAATGGCCTTCTTTTCATTTTATAGTCTTCGGTAACTTTAACCCAGTCTGAAGCAGTATGTCCAGCAGTAATTCCACCGCTCCATATTTCATGCTCAGAAGGTTTATTCAGGGGAGGATACATGAAAGCATTTTCCCGTCTTTCACTTCTATCGTACTGAGACGTGCTATAACTTGAACCACGTTTTAACTCAAGTAAATCAACATTAAGAGTTCCATTTGACAGGAGGTTATTAACACTTTGGGGCTCACTTCCATCCAGTCTGCAAATTTCACATACAGATTACGCACATGCATCACAAAAAAACAACTGGGTAGTCCGAATTAAAACCCATTGCCCCAATCTTTAAGATTTCCATACTAAAACTCCCACTACAAGACATGAAAAAAGCTTCAACATCTGAACCGTGTAAGATTACTTCAAGATCAGAAAAGGCCGAATTAGGGACGAAAAAGTAAACCCTTCTAGCTCTAATAGTTTGCACCCGAGAAATTAGAAGCTATCGAGCTCTCCACAACAAGTGGGCATGTAAAACATAAAAACTCAAGTAACATATTTCACCAGAAAAGAAACAAGAACTAAAAGAAAACTCGAACTGGGTGGGTTCCAAAGGAAACCGAACCTGCTGAAGACTTTGGTCGAAGCATTAAAGGAGCAAAACCGGGTACCGGAGCGGCAAAGCCAGAAATACTGTGGGTAGAATGAGGAAGGTCTGAAGGCACTAGTCTGAGCAGAGAAACCCATTTTAGCCATCGGCGCCGCGACTTTGCCTAGCCTCTTGCTAGTCCTGTAACTAACAACACTACAGAAAGCGGCCGTCTTGATAAGGTAATATTTACAGAAACAAGGATGGGTTAGCGGCAGCAAACAAGAGGGTTTACAGGGTTTATCAATTTTTTGTCTTGGAGTGTGTTGCGGCTTGACAAGAAGCAAAAGCGGAAGCCGAAGTGAGTATAACAACAGTTAGCATAGAATGCGTTATGGAGCGAGAGAGAGAGAGACTCGGGGATTGTTTGTGGTTAGAGTAGACAAGTGATGGGAAGAGGGAGGGAAAAAGATTCACCTTCGGGCTGACTCCACAAAATGTGCAGAATAGGTGTATATATAGATATATCTATATATATGTATATATATGTATGTGGCCAAATATATGTCATTAATGTGGTGTGTTTTTTGTGTGTGTGTGTGTGTGTGAATTGTGATATATACTACATGTATTCTTCTTGTTGAACTCCAAATCTCAAAGTGTAGCCTCCAGCGGCTACACAACCCTTCTCCTTCCAACCAAAGAACTTCTGATCCAGAGTCACTCTTCGCACCACATCTCTTCTTCCATTTTCCCTCCAAAATAAAAAACTTCACCACTTCAGTATCTTCATCGGTCCTTCAATATCTCCCTCTTGCATCCCGAAGGTCGCCTCAATTTTGCTTTGTTTTGGGTTTTTAGCCATTCTATCGATTTATATTTACGATTCGGAATATGTTTCCAAAAAGATTTGATCCTGGTACCTATTTTTTAGGTTTTAGTATTTTGGTTGTTTTCTTGCTGAAGGCTTCTGTTCAGAGAACTGGGGATTTAAGCAGTTTTGCACTTTTTTTTTTATTGGAGAGGTCCCTATAAGCAATTGTGAATTTGTGAAGTTGGATTTTTTGTTTTTCTTGGCTTTCTGCTTGTATTTTTAATGGGATTATATGTCTTTTTCGTGCAGACTGACTGCAGAATGGAGTTCAAATGGACACCGCTATTTTCTGCGGCACTTTGCTTCACAATTTTGATGTCACATCGAGTTAGCGGGTGGACAGGGGAAATACATGGCAGAGTAGTATGTGATGTGTGTGGTGACTCTTCCATTGGCCCTGAAGACCATGTTTTACGAGGCAATACCTTATTATACGCATTTTTTCCTAAGCGGATTTCCAATATTATTGAGTGCCTATTTAGTGTGAATGGGTGTTGTTTTTTGTTGGATTTGATTGTTTCCTTATTGCCCAAAAACCTTCATTTAAGGCGGAGATTATTTTTGCAGGCCATGTGATGAGATATTGTTGCCATCTTAGTGGGAGACTCATTATTGTTATTAAAACCAAAAAAAAATCTCCAATTTTGATTAGTAATGGTTGAGGCAACAATTGTGATTCTCGGCAAGCTAAATTTTTAGGTCCTTCTAACTTCCCACGTAGAGGATAGTAGTATTTGCTTGGTGATTGAACTAAAAATGTAATGAGTTGGATTATCCTAACCAATTAGCTTTCGCTTCAATTGAACTCGCTGGCACAGAGTGGTGCTATCCAATTTTTTAGTTCTTGAATTGTAAGAAATGAACGTACTAAAATTTTAGCCAATTGTTTTCCTTGGTCAGGACTTTGTTGTGGATATTTTGTGAACATGTGCCTTTTGTTTCTGGCTCTGGAATAAGCCATCTCAAGCATAAGTTAGATTCCATATTTCATGGACACATACTTCTCATCTCCCAAGACTAGCAATTTTCAGAAAATATTTAGAATTTTTAATGATTCACCAATACAATCAGAAGGGATTTGGATCGAGTTTGAACATTCGGGAAATAACTTAAGTTTAGAGGTTGACAAGAGTTCGTATAGATCTTATCTCTGTGGGGCTGGGACTTTTTTTCAGCAGCCAATAGTTATGGTGCAAACAAGTAGTGAGTCTGATCTGGAGGCTTCTTTTGGTTTGTGGTTTACCAACCAAGGATTTTCATTTCCTCCTTAATGACATTATGTGGTCTTTTGAATATGCAAGAACTAACAATTGATGGGCCTCATACTATGGCCCTGCCTCTGTAACCATGTCCTAGACTCTTAGCGTTCTATTAGTTAGATCAAAACCCTTGTTTTAAAGTGTGTTATACCAATATAGTCATCTGACTGCTGCGGAAGGCCAGTCCTTTGTTTCTGATGTGGAGAACTTTTCATTTCTTTGGACAGGTGCTGAGGTGGCTGTGCTTTGCATAACAAAATCTGGAGAGGTTCTAAACTATCAAGCATTTACAAATGCTAACGGTATATACAACGTGGCAGAGACGATGCCCGAGAGTGAACGTTGGGATGCTTGTCTAGCCAGACCCATTAGCAGTTTTCACCACCATTGCACCCATCTGGGAGATGGTAGCACCGGCGTCAAGTTCGGTTACACTCTTCCATCAGGCCACTCTCATACAGTCAAGCCCTTTGTATACCGCCCCGCCGTTGCTCCTACGTACTGCATCTAGAAACGCATGACTGAGGAAAATATACTAAAGGGAGAGGTAAACTTCTTAGACAGCTGAATATCAATGGTATATTTATTTATTATCATGTGTAATCAAGCTGTGAGCTTGATTCAATATTCTGAGTAAAAGTTTAATAAATATCTTGTAGGTGTTTGATAAAAAAAATATACATATACATGCTTTGCACCCTTGTTAAGCTTTAAAATCAATTACCATGCTACCTGCCGGAGAAATATCCGTGAGTGCACAACTAGTTTAAATAAATCTTCAAACATTACGACTACTGCATATGCTAAATCTTGCATTAGAATACATGCTTTCGTTGGGAATAGTTAATTGATGAAACTCGACACTTTTGAAAAATTACTCATTTATGTTTAGTCAAGTCAAATATAATCAACACAAATTAGTAGTTTAAGTTTGCAGGAGTCCAGTATGATGACAATAGTTAAATGAGTAGATAAAATCGATTCTAGAATTATCTTTTAAAAACTATAAAACCAAATCAAAGAAGTAAAATCCGAAATAAAATTTTCATGAAGTTTGTGGTTTAGGAAGTAATTAAGCGAAACTTTATTCTTTATTCCAAGAAACATGTAATTAGTTGTCTTTTTTCCATGAGAAAATCCTCTTTATAAACTGGTGTAACATTTTATGTTACACCAATCTACTGTTAACATGTTTCCTTCCCTCAATTCATTAAATATGGAATCATTCCATCAAACACTCTCTTTCCAAAGCCACCATTTGCTTTAATAAATTTTGAATCTATTATTATTTTTATCTTTATCATTATTATTAGTAAATATCTAAAATAAACTTATTTTTATTTTCAGGATAATGAATTCAATTTTGCCATGCTTTATCTTGTACCTATTTTAATTTAATAAGTCCCTTGTAAGATAGATCTCACGGGTTTGTATCCATGAAACGATCCGATTAAGTTTATATAGTAATACTTTTAATGTGAAAAATATTATTTTTGTTATAGAAAATAATTTTTTTTTATAGACAAGTCAATTTGGAGTAAAGTTCGACCTAATCAATAATTTAGATAAAAACTAAAACTTTTTTGTGGGTGTGATTCATCTCAGAAAATATGACTCATGATATGATCTAACACAAGTTTTTGTGATTTTTAATTTGTTATATTTTTATTTATTTGTTTCTATTAAAATTATATTATGGCAAATATAAAGTAAAAAATTGCATGAAAAAAGTATTAATATCAGCGTGTTTATAAATAATAAATCACATTACGAATATTAATAATTTTTCAGCTAACATATACTACAATCTAAAAAAAATTTCAGAAATTTGTGAAACGCTTGCTCATTTTAGTGTTCCATTTTAATATAGTACCTAATTAATTACTAAATCATCAGTGTTATATCATTAATATTGTCCCATATCCGTCTAATAAATATCCACCGGTTTCTGTCCTTTCTGTTTCTGGAAACTAATACCTACGAGTTTCAAGTAAGTGAAATGTATATAGAAATTAGAATAGGTTACGAGACTAAAATATGCAGAATTAACTTCGTTATCCTCAAAATAAGTTACAATATCAGAGATACTATATCATGTAATAATAATAATAATAAGAATAAATACTATTGTTATATTAGAATTATTATATTTATTAAAAGAAAGTTGTGGTTGTTTTATAAAGAGATCTACCGTGTTTTTTGGGATGATTCCAAATTCAATGAAATTAAAGGAATAGACACATGTCAATAGTAAATTGTCGGTAACGGACAATGTTACCTCGATTTGGAACAGGGATTTTCTCGGTTTTGCAATCGGTTATCAAAGCCGCTGTGTGTACGAAATGAACTCATGAACAGTATAAAGTAGATGGACGGTCTAACGAATCAATTTTATTAAACAATACCTTAAAATGATTCAAATCATGAAAACTATTATTTTTTTATATTAAAATATTTTTTAATAAAAAATAGACTTGATTGTACCATCTTCTAAATTGAATTGACTTATAAAAAAGAATTAATTTTTATCTACTTTATAACCATAAATACGAACTTGGTCGGATTTTCTTCAAATCGACCCGATCTACTAACATTATTACTCTCTCGTTCACTCATTTAGCATTTTATATTTTCACAGGAAAGTGTTTCAAAAACAAAATTTTATAAAAAAATTTATCTTAATTAGCCTCATTAAATGATCTTATTAAATAATTGAATATGTATATTAAATATGGATACATACTTAAAATACTAGAAAATTAATGTAATTGAAACTAAAGCATAACTGATATGCAAAGAGAGAGTAAGTCAAAATAAATGGGATGACAGGAGTATCTTTGTAAGTTAGAAATATTATCTTTTACACAAAAAAGTATTATTATATGAAATTAATCGAACAGTCACACGGATATAAAAATGTGTCATAATATCATATATAGAGACGATAACGGGACAGGACGAGGACCAATCTACCATATCCATCCCCGATTATAGCAACTCACGGAATTCCCGTCCGCATGGGGTAGGAATCCCCCTACCCCATCCTCATACTCACTTTAATATTCTTTATATAATATAATTAAAAATTTAAAATAAAAGCATTCATATCAAAAATTGAATAAAATACGATGGTACATAATCTAATCTTATATAAATAATTCACACCTCATAAACATTAATAATCTATAATTCAATAACAAAAAATATTATTACCATCACCATATTACTTTATTATCTATTTTATCGATTCACATTACTTCAATTAAGATTCATTATTTTTAGCACATAACTTTGTCAATTACAAAATAATATAAACAAAAACAAATTTGAAACACTTTTTTTTTATTATTATTATTATTTGAACGTGTTCGGCGTGGCCCGTACCCTACGCCTTTAATTAAACCGGAGAATTTTCAAAATCTCCAAATCCGAAATCAAAATAAAAAATTCATACAAAATAGTCCAATTTCGGATATGCCATCTCTAATCATAGGTGACCAAATTGTACAATCCGTGGTCTATTTATGGTCAAAGGAGCCGCGTCATATAACCAGAAAACGAAGAAAATTAAAAGTAGAGGGAGAAACAAATTCGAAGTTATCCAATTTCCGCAAGCAAACCGATTCTCTGATAACCCCTCACAATCATCTGTGATTTCACTGCGAGAGGATTATCAAGACCTGGTCGATAAGAAAGCAATCACCCGTTTCAGTGATAGAAGATGAAGCATTGGTTGAAGCAATTGCGGATCTCATTTGGGGCCTCGTTTCTTTGGCTGGTTTGCTTGATTTACTTCACCCAGGTTTTCTTTTCTGATTCTCTTGTCGTTTCCAAGCTGCCTGATTGTTTTGGTCTCATTTCATTTTGATTTACGAGTTTTTATACGATTTTGGTTTTTCATCCTTGAAGAGGGAGTTATCTCTTCCTCAAGTTTTCTGATGTTGTGTCGTAATGGCGGATTTCCTTGGCCCGAATCAGCTTGAGAAAAAAAGATGGGGCATATTTTTTACTACTATAAACTAAATTCTGATCGTATTATTAGATGGAATAATGAGCTATGCCAAATGGAAATGAATAATCCTGGCACCTTTTGTGTCATCTTGATTCCTTGAAGATTACATCATTTCGATTCTAGCTTATGTTGTTTGTGGTTTTTTTAATATTTGTTGTGAATTCAAATCTGCATATTTACACCGAGGTTATTTGAACCAGGGCTTCAGGTCGTTTGTATGGACAGCCGTGTCGTACCAGATAAAAGACAAGCTGAAGCTATCGCCCTCATCATCCCAGTTTTTGACTTCAATAGCTTTTTTCCCTTGGAGCATCAAACCATTATATGGGTATGGGTCTATTTGTTTCTATCATGTGATAGTAACTTGGTTTGAAGATGCAACCTCTGTTTAATTCAGTTAAAAATATATATATAAATAGTTCTGTAGGTTGTGCAAGCGAGGTTCACTTTCTCTGGTTCAACCTCTATGTCAAAGCATGAAAATCGTATTAGTCAATGATTGGATGGCAATGTCACCTAATGAAATAAATTTGGAAAATATTTTCAAGATTATGGAAACAAGTGATATGGTCTCAGCAGAAGGTCTTCTATGATTTTATGTTTCAGTTTAACTATGATCTAGGGCGGGCTAGAAAGTCAATCGTCAATATTGCTTGCTAAAGTTGGTGTTAGCTGTAAGGGAAGGTGCCATTTCTTTCTCAAATGTAATTTAAAGTAGTCCTCTATCTTACCATGAAAAACATTGAGGTGTGATTTATGTTTATTTGCAGTATACTGTCTGATTGCATACCAATTCGAGGAAGAAAAAGGATCCCTTACTTGAAAATTGCATCATTGCTTTCTCTTTTTCCATGGCTAATTTTAAGCGTGAATGATTCCTTAAGGAGTGCCAGAGTGCCACTCATGATTCTTTTAACAGTTCAAAATCTGGGATCTGCAATGGCTGATGTTGTGATTGATGCTATGATAGCTGAGGCCGTCAGGCATGAGCGGTAAGTTACTTGACCAATTGTTCCCCAACTTAATTACGGGTTGTATGTATATAAATATTATTCAAAGTTTTGAAGACAGAGTAAAATCTTCAGTTGGTTTGTTTCATAGACTGCAATTCATGAGTTACGATCTATAATTGTGCAAAATGATATTGTCTTCGATTGGGACACTGCTCGTGATCAGCCAAGGGTTTGGTTCTGTCCATCCCTGTTGAACAAATTTGAGCAAACCTTCAAGTTTCATTACTTTATATTCGGAGTAGTTTGCTGAAACTGTAGAAACTACCATATTTTGATTATTTGTCCTCCATATGGGTGGAAAAGCACGACAGAAGGGGCAGGAAAGTGTCTATGGCTCTTCATTTTGATAATTTTTCAGTTCAAGATCAAAAGGTTTTATTAAATGAAACCCTATTATGACAGGCTGATAAATGGCACTATATATTTCAGAAATAGTTCGCTGGGATTCATCTTTCTTGTGTTTATGGAAGTCCGTATACTTTAATGGTTCTGAAGAATTTCTGGGCTCCAGTCGTGGAGACAATGTTTTTCGTTCTTGGTTGTGCTTTTGAATTATCATAGCATGTTAATAATATGTTTCCCATAGTAGAACCAATGTATTATAGATTATCACTAGTATCTGGGCTTAAAAACATTTTAGTTAACCACACGATGCATATTTCTATCTGGTTAACTGAACTGTTTTAGCTTTCTAGAATACAAACTAAGGTTTTACAGTTATACTTAAACAGGGCATCTTTCGCTGGTGATCTTCAATCAATATCTTGGATGACAATGGCTTTGGGAGGAATCTGCGGGAGTTTACTTGGGGGATATGCACTCACTAATTTACAAACACATGAAATCTTTTTCCTTTTTTCGGCATTACCTGCCATACAACTATTTTCGAGCGGATTTGTCGAGGAAAAATCAGTGAGCAATAAAGAATTTCCTGGAAACTCTACTTTGGACGAAGGCAGTTACTCAATAAATGGCAGAAGCTTTCTGGAGAAACCTAAAAACAATGTTTCTAGACGGAAAAGAAGCCAGAAAAGTGCCAAAAATGGACTGGATGCCTCACAGAATTTTCAAGTTCCTCAAATCGATGGATCTTTGGCAATAAAATGGTTTCATTCTTTGAAAATGGCCAGTATTACATTGTTTAAGGCATTTCAACAGCCAATCATTTTCAGGTAAATACTGAGACTTTTCCCAGCAGAATACAGAGACTTTTTCCTGAAGAATTTTCAAATATATGAGTGAAAGCTTCGTCACTTAGTGACTTATACTTTGGTGCTTTTCTTGTCATAGTTGCTGTTAGATGGACATGTCTGCATGCGTACGAATGAGATTAGGTTTTTTTTTTGGATTATATTCTTACTTCTTCTGGGAAATCAATGGCTGCTGATCCATTTAAGGTTTGTACTGAATCCTGATAGATTTTGGAAAAGTTGGACAGCAAAAGTTTCTAGCTGTTGTAAATTGTTTCTTCAGAGTAAAATATGACATAAATATTTATAGCAGCTATGAGATATTGGGTACGTATGAACGTCCTAGGACTTACTTTGAGTGCCTCTGATAGGTCTGAAGTCATGGAACATCTAAAAAATGAGGGATTTTAATGTTTATACCAGTTTTTGTTTCCTTTCTTCTGGATTGTTTTAATAACCGATGGTCAGATATTCTTATCCAGCAATCTATTCAATGCCGCGTGAGACCTGCTATTAATGTGGTATCTAACTAATGGTTTGTTTTTTGTGGTTAAACAATCTCGGGGAGTCTAGACCAATGATTTGGTTTTTCTTAGCAAATGTGACCGTCCCAAACCTTTCAACAGTTATGTTCTATTACCAGACAGAAACTCTGAAACTGGAAGCATCCTTCTTGGGAACAGTACGTGTTGTTGGGTGGTTTGGCCTCATGCTTGGAACCTTTATATATAGCCGGTACTTGAAGAAGATGAAATTACGAAGGATTCTATTGTAAGTTAATCCCAACCAATTTTTTAAACCATTATTGGTGTCATGGCATTCTATTGTAAGTTAACTCCAAATATTGCTCTTGTGAGATCTAATGAAATATATGTAGGTGTGCTCATATTGGCTTATCGTTATTGACTCTTCTGGATGGAGTGCTTGTGTCTAGATTTAATCTTTCAGTAGGCATATCTGACAAGTTTATGGTGCTTTTTGGGTCGGCTCTTTCAGATGGCGTCAACCAATTTAAGTACGTGTCATATTTTTTGCATAAATCATTACATCTATGGTTTTATCTTGGCCCGTCATAGAGAGGAATCATAAGTTTTGAAATATATCCAATTTCAACGATGATAACCTGATATGGTGTATGATCGATTTGCAGGTTCATGCCATTCTTGATCTTGTCTGGACAACTTTGCCCCCCTGGTATAGAAGGAACTTTATATGCACTTTTTATGTCTATAAACAATTTGGGTTCGACAGTGGGCTCGTTTGTTGGGGCTGGTTTGGCCTCTATTCTCAAGATCTCCTCAGGATCTTTCGACAACCTTTTCTTGGGCATTGTCATCCAGGTTCTCTGTACATACATCCCGGTGGCCTTCTTATTTTTGATACCAAAAGAAGTTACGGGGATATCAGCGTAGGTACAGGTACCATTACCAGCATTGATATTTACATTTTGGAATCTACCATATATGAGATTTACTCTTAGAATTTTTTATCGGGACAGTTATATTTTGAGAGAGATTTATACTTTACAAAAGAAAGGATTTTGGTTCTCTTGTGGATCTCTTAGGACATTTTCCGCATTTCAAATCTAATGGCCCCAAGAAACTTGAATTATATTGACCCTTTGAATTGGGACTTTTTTCCTTGATTTTAATATGTATTTTTGGAAGATAATGTTTTAGAGTGTTAACCTTACTTCTATCGATTTGTCCCTTATATAGACTTTCTTGCTAAACGTTCATAGTTTCTATATTTATTAAACATTTTATTTTCTTATACTATCAACTTATGTCTTGGCAAGGGTGTAATCAGAATTACGTCTCTAAGTTTGTATATTAAAGATTTTTTTATCTCTATGAGAGAGAATCAGAATTATACTATCATGTTCTGCTAAAAGTCAAATAATACCAGTCCACACTAGAATGTTAGAAAAATTAAATCCCAGACTTGGCTGTAATTTGTTCTTTAAACGCATCAAGTATAGCAGAGAAATTTGTCATATTAAAGGGTTTGAAATTTTGAATTAATTAAAATTAAATTTCCTGGCATCCATTAGGCTCAGCCACCAAAATAGAAACTTCTTTTAATACAAGAAAGAAACTATTATTGAGCAACAGTAATCTGTGGTTCCAATTCTACGACTGCAGTTAAATTATCAGATTCAATGCGTGGCGTATAATAGATTATAAATGAATGCCGTGTTAATTAATTGGAGCATCCGCAAAGAAGTTTCCCTTCTCTTTTCATTTAATTTCTGAAAATAATATAATACATTATAATTTATAATAAAAGTTTTATAAATTAAAAAAATGAACATATAAAATTTAAATTATTTTGGTACTATACTTGGATATTGCCTTTATACTTCAATTACTCCAAATAAATTGATCATATGCCTTTTATTTTTGAAGTAGATAGAGTAACTTTTTATTGCATTTACAAATGAAAATTACAAGCTTCCAATAATTAATTACTCTCCAACTAATAATTTAATTCTACAAATTATTTCATAATACCTCTTTTCGATGTCTTTATTATATGTTTTGATACTGTCTCGTTAACAACCTTACAAGGAAAAACCCAGTGGGAAAAACTATAGTAAGGAAAACAGACCGTAGTCACGTAAACTCCCGCCCATACTAACATATCTGATTCTTCATATGTTTCGTAGATGACGCCTTCCAATGTTGCATATATGTTTTCCGAATATTATCGTAAGGAGTGCCTTTGTGAAAAGATTTGATGAATTTTCACTTGATTGAATATAACAAATATCAATATCGTTATTTTTTAAGTTATTGGGTGAATTCGAAGAACTTAGAGGGAATTTGTTTATTTCTATCGCTTTGATGTATCGTTCTTTTATTTGAACAATATATGCATCATTATTTTCATACAGTGTCACATTTTTCTTGTTGGATGGTAAGCCACGCATGACTTGTATATACTGGGTCATGGATTTTGGCCAAACACATTCACGACTTGCCTCAAGTAGTACAATAATTTCGATGTGATTTGATGAAGTTGCTACAAATATTTCTTTTTTTGTGAACGCCAGAAAATTGCGGTGCCTCCACGAGTAAACACATATCGAGTTTGAGAATCTGGCTTATGTGGATCAGATAAGTATCCAGCATCAGCGTAACCAACAATACTTTGATTGATATATTTTGAATATAGAAGTCTCAAATCTGTGGTTTCATGTAGATAACGGAAAATATATTTAATCTCATTCTAGTGCCTCTATTGGATATAAGCTAAATCTTGCCAATAAATTTACAGCAAAAGATATATCAGGTCTAGTACAATTGACAAGATACATAAGAGCACCAATAACACTTAGATATGATACATCTAGATCAATATTAACTCATCATCTTCACATGTGCGGAATGAATCATTTTCAATGTTCAATGATCTAACAACAATTGGAGTACTTAAATGATTTGCTTTATCCATATTAAAACGTTTAAAAACATTTTCTACATAATTTGACTAATAACAAATAATCTATTTTCCTTGTGCTCAATTTGTAAACCAAGACAATACTTGGTTTTTCCAAGGTGTTTCATCTCAATTTCTTATGTTAAGTATCACAACGTCTTGAACTTTCTTATTCGTTCCAATAATGTTAAATTTTATATATATATA
>KV005774.1:131911-142346 GCA_001598015.1 Dorcoceras hygrometricum
CAAGGGATACTCAACATAGCTCAAAGTCCTATCTAACTCAACCTCGTCAGTTCTCAACACATGCGAGGGATCTGGCTCATATTTCCTCAGCATCGAAACATGAAACACATCATGTAAGGAGGACAAATCTGGTGGCAACAACAGTCGATAAGCCAAAGGACCAATCCTCTCTAAGATCTCATAAGGACCAACATAGCGAGGAGCTAACTTACCCTTGAGACCAAATCTCATAACACTGCGGAAAGGAGAAACCTTAAGGAAAACTAGATCACCAATCTCAAACTCTAAAGGCCTACGCCTCTTATTCGCATAACTGGCTTGGCGATCTTGAGCAGCTTTCATTCTCTGACGAATCAAGTCCACCTGATCTCTCATCTGCTGCACAAATTCTGGGGAAGACAGCTGCTTCTCCCCCACTTCTTCCCAACACACTGGCGATCTACACTTTCTGCCATACAAAGCTTCAAATGGTGCCCTACCAATCGTGACCTGATAGCTGTTACTGTAGGAAAACTCAACCAATGACAACGAGTCTTGCCAGCTATCACTGAAATCCATCACAACAGCTCTCAACATATCCTCTAAAATCTGGATAGTTCTCTCCGATTGGCCATCGTGTTTGGGGGTGATACGCTGTACTCATAGCCAATCTAGTTCCCAAAGCTGCTTGCAAACTCTTCCAAAACCTGGAAGTTAATCGAGGATCACGATCTGAAACAATTGAAACTGGCACACCATGCAAACGCACCACAAAATCTATGTACAGCTTCGACATCTTCTTCAAAGAATAGCTCATGTTGTAGGGAATGAAGTGAGCAGACTTCGACAATCTGTCTATCACAACCCACACAGCATCACAACCTCTGCTGGAACGGGGCAAGTACGTGACAAAATCCATAGCTATGTGCTCCCAATTCCATTGGGGCACTTCTAAGCTATGCAACAAACCACCAGGTCTCATCCTCTCTGCCTTGAATTGCTGACAATTCAGCCATCGGACTACAAAATCAGCAACATCACTTTTCAAACCTGCCCACCAGTAATCCTGATTCAAGGCATGATACATCTTCCTTGCACCAGGATGGACACTGTATCTACTGCAGTGCGCTTCTCGCAAGATCTCTTTCTTCAAATCAATCAGATTTGGCACAACAAGCCTGCCACGAAACCTCAAACAACCATCAGAAGAGACAGTATAGTCTTCCAACTGTCCAGCTCTCACCTTCAGCTTCAACTCATGGATGGATGGATCAGTCCTCTGAGCTGTCTAATGCTAGCAACAAGTTGTGGCTCAACTTGAAAAGAAGACACCACAACATAATCCCCAGCAGGTTAAACCTCCAACCAGTAGTGCTAAGATGCTCATGGACTTTCGAAATCTGCATCGAAGCCAGCATCGTTACAGCCAAGCATATAATCTATGCTCAATCCTAAGCTGTAAACAAGCTCACATCCGTACCTCAATCTTTGGGCAACAATTACTACAAGGATATTGCCACAATGACGCAGATCCACCACCTGATCAACGGCAACACAAGCAACTACTCAAAGACTGAAGCACAAAAAAGCAACAGCTGGGAGCTACAACTCGAACAGCGCTATCCTACCTCATCAAACACCATAGAAAGCTCTAACAAGCTTAAAGGCAGGATATTAACTTACCCAAAAAAGCTAGGAGCGAAATCCGACGCTTATGATAACAGACTACACAAGGGAGATGTTTTCGCACACCTCACCAGCTTCAAGCAAACGTTCGAAAATGATATCCAAACGAAGCGTCTCAGCAAGAGGAGTCCAACGCTACCACTCTCGCTCTCGTCGGAGCTGTCTACCGTCGGCAATTGAAGAAGATAAGGTTCGGTGAATAGTAGGTAGGTATCGCGACAAAGATCATCAACTATCTGGAAATATTCTAAGTATGGAAACTGGATGCTCAATTCGAAGACCAAGTCCTCTCTTATAAGCCAAAGCTGCTCACAGCTGAAAGAACAGTATCCACCACACTTAATCTATCGCAACTAGTATTCCCGCTCGCAAACAGATCTTGCAACAGATCTCTATAAGCCAAAACAGATCTCTACTAACTCAAACGACGTCACAGAGAACTACTGTCGCAACTGGACACGTCACCCGCTACTCACTGCTGAACACTAACCAACATCTGTTAGCAACGCTACAACAGATCTCTCACACAGCTGACGCTAACGCAACTCACAGCTGAATCTTCTTCGCTAATCCAAAACGCTGTCGTTCCAACTAATCCAAACGACGATGTAGAACTACTCATTGTTGAAACATGCTAGCGCGCTCTGTACTGCTCAGCGACAACAGATCTTGCTACGCCTACTGAATACAACCACTACTGCTGACGTCACCACTGCTGAGCGCCAACATTCAGCGATGACCCATCATTTGCTACTGAACAGATTTTGCGAAAGAACTCAACTAACCGAAGCTGACTAAAGACAAACAGAACCCGATAGCTTCTCCAAGCACATCAACGCAAAGATGATCTCAACAAAACCCGATTAATTAACTCAATTAATCTTATCAGCTTTCGGGTCTCACATCTCTCCCCCACTAAAACAGGATTTCGTCCTCGAAATCGATCAACTCCAAAACAAGAGTTCAAGATAACTGGGGAAAGAAACACAAGCAACCAACTACTGGAACAGAAGCAACATCTACTCAAATAGATGCGGCCACTCACACTGCATCTTCTCTTCCAGTTCCCAAGTAGCTTCTTCTCTACCATGCTTGCTCCACTGAACCATCACCAAGGGAATGGTTTTGTTCCTCAGCTGTTTCTCTTTGCTATCCAAGATCTTCAAGGGATACTCAACATAGCTCAAAGTCCTATCTAACTCAACCTCGTCGGTTCTCAACACATGCGAGGGATCTGGCTCATACTTTCTTAGCATCGAAACATGAAACACATCATGTAAGGAAGACAAATATGGTGGCAACAACAGCCAATAAGCCAAAGGACCAATCCTCTCTAAGATCTCATAAGGACCAACATAGCGAGGAGCTAACTTACCCTTGAGACCAAATCTCATAACACTGCGGAAAGGAGAAACCTTAAGGAAAACTAGATCACCAATCTCAAACTCTAAAGGCCTACGCCTCTTATTCGCATAACTGGCTTGGCGATCTTGAGCAGCTTTCATTCTCTGACGAATCAAGTCCACCTGATCTCTCATCTGCTGCACAAATTCTGGGGAAGACAGCTGCTTCTCCCCCACTTCTTCCCAACACACTGGTGACCTGCACTTTCTGCCATAGAAAGCTTCGAATGGTCCCATGCCAATCGTGACCTGATAGCTGTTATTGTAGGAAAACTCAACCAAAGACAACGAGTCTTGCCAGCTACCACTAAAATCCATCACAACAGCTCTCAACATATCCTCTAGAATCTGGATAGTTCTATCAGATTGGCCATCTGTCTGGGGATGATACACTGTACTCATAGCCAATCTAATACCCAAAGCTATTTGCAACTCTTCCAAAACCTGGAAGTAAACCTCGGATCATGATCTTAAACAATCTAAACTGGCACACCTAACCGCACTACAAAATCTACGTACAGCTTCGCCATATTCTTCAAAGAATAGGTCATTCTATAGGAATGAAGTGCGCAGACTTCGACAATCTTGGTGCTTCAAGGCATGATACATATTTCTTGCACTAGGATGGACACTATATATACTGCAATGCGCTTCTCGCAAGATCTCTTCTCTAAGATCAACCAGATTTGACACAACAAGCCTGCCACGAAACCTCAAACAACCATCAGAAGAGACAGTATAGTCTTCCAACTGTCCAGCTCTCACCTTCAGCTTCAACTCATGGATGGATGGATCAGTCCTCTGAGCTGTCTAATGCTAGCAACAAGTTGTGGCTCAACTTGAAAAGAAGACACCACAACATAATCCCCAGCAGGTTAAACCTCCAACCAGTAGTGCTAAGATGCTCATGGACTTTCGAAATCTGCATCGAAGCCAGCATCGTTACTTGAGCCTTTCTGCTCAATGCATCAGCAACTACATTCATCTTCCCAGGCTGGTATTTGATCTCACAATCAAAATCCTTTAGCAGCTCCATCCATCTACGCTGTCTCATGTTCAAATCTGACTGAGAAAACAGATACTGAAGACTCTTGTGGTCGGAGTACACCACAAACTGCTCACCATACAGGTAGTGGCGCCAAATCTTCAAAGCAAAAAACACTGCTGCTAACCCCAAATCATGAACTGGGTAACGAGTCTCATGCGGCTTCAACTGCCGAGAGGCATAAGCAATGACTATACCATTCTGCATCAACACACAACCCAATCCATTCAAGGAAGCATCTGCGCAAACAACAAAACCACCTGAACCACACGGCAAGGCTAACACAGGCGCAGAAGTTAGCTTCTCTTTGAGCAACAGAAAACTACTCTCACATTGCTCAGTCCAAACAAAGCGCTTGTCTTTCTGAGTCAACTGAGTCATTGGCTTTGCTATACTAGAGAATTCTCTATAAACCGCCGATAATAACCAGCCTAACCCAAGAAACTACGAATCTCCGCAACGCTCTTGGGACGCTCCCAGTTAAGAACAACCTCAACTTTACTGGGATCCACAGAAATACCATCAACATAAATCACATGACCCAGAAACACAACTCGGTCCAACCAAAACTAGCACTTGGAGAACATAGCATACAGCTGCGAGTCTCGAAGCTTCTGAAGAACTATCATCAAATGCCCTTTATGCTGCAACGGAGTCTTAGAGTACACCAAAATGTCATCGATAAACACAATCACAAACTGATCGATGAACTCTCTAAAGACTCTATTCATCAAATCCATGAAAACTGCGGGAGCATTCGTCAAACCAAAAGGCATAACTAGAAACTCATAATGCCCATACCTCGTACGAAACGTAGTCTTCTCAACATCCTGCTCACGGATGCGCAACTGATGATACCCAGAACGTAGATCGATCTTCAAAAATACGACAGACCCTTGCAACTGGTCAAAAAGATCATTGATCCTAGGCAAAGGGTACTTGTTCTTCACTGTCGCCTTGTTCAACTGCCTGAAGTCGATACACATCCTCATCGACCCGTCATTCTTCTTGACAAACAAAATAGGCGCTCCCCACGGGGACATGCTAGGCCTAATGAATCCCTTCTCCAACAAATCACTAAGCTGATCCTTAAGCTCCCTCAACTCAGCAGGCGCTAAACGATACGGAGCACGCGAAATTGGAGCTGTACCAGGAACCAAATCAATGCTGAAGTCTATCTCCCGCCTCGGAGGAAAACCAGGAATCTCCTCCGAAAACACATCCGGGAAATTTCGAACCACAGGGACTCTACTAAGCTCTACGCTCGAAGAAGAAGACGAATCTAAGGCATAGATCACGAAACCGACATTCTCAAGCGACAACAGGCTAAACATCTCCATCGCAGAGACTAAGGGAATCTTCAACTGGGAATCTTGACCGTAGAAATTCCATTTCTCGCTAGACTGGGGCCTAAATCGCACAACGCCATGGAAACAATCCACGGTGGCCCTATAGCTAGACAACACGTCCATTCCCACTATACAGTCAAAATCCCACATCACTAGCCTGATCAGGTTGGCTAACAACACACTCTCACCAAACCTAAGAACACCATTCAACAAAATCTCCTGGGAGAACAGGCTCGCACCGGCAGGAGTCGCAAAGGACCAGGCTGCTGAAACGGCCTAAACTGAGGCTCCCCCAACCTCTGCTGCTGAATAGGAAAAGCAGAACGACCTCTAGATAATCCACCTCAACCCTGCGGTGGAACTGCGGTATGCTGCGATCCAGACAAAGGACACACTCTGACAAAGTGTCCGTACTGACCACAGACATTACAAGAACCCTGCACACCTACACACTGCGCTGTAGGGTGTTTTCCACCACACTGGCCACAATACTCCACCTTGGTACCCGCTGCTGGAGCTACCAGAACCAGAAGAACTCGAACCAGACTTCTTCTTAAACTGCTTACCACAAGGCCTAAACCTCTGATGACCAAACTGTTGGGATACCTATTGCTGCTGTTGGGGTGGCTGAGACGACTGCACTGACTGGGAAGGTTGCGCTCCCTGAACCACTGGACGACTAATCTGCGCCACCTGCGGCCTACCACGAGAACGACGATTCCTCAAACCTTCTCGATGTCGATCGCACTGTCCACCGCCTCTGCATAGCTCATCGGCGAGCTAGCCAAAACAAAGGAATACAACTCCTCTTTCAACCCTCAAGAAATCTAGTTCTCTTCACTCTCTCCCGACCAGAAACATGTGGCACGTACTCAAGAAGTGAAGAAAACCTGCGGGCATACTCTCTAGCAGACATACTGACCTGCTCCAAGTTATCGAACTCACGCTCACGGGCGTTCACATAGGACTTCGGGACATACTCCTGACGAAAAGCAACACAAAAACTGTCCCAAGTAATCCCTACTCCAGTCTCTTCCAAAGTCCTCGAAGCGCCTCTTCACCAACGCTCCGCACCTTTCCTCAACTGGAAAGTAGCCAGACTCAACTTGAGTTCATCATCATACTGCACACGGTTAAACAAACCTCTCTTCACTCTCTCCCGACCAGAAACATGTGGCACGTACTCAAGAAGTGAAGAAAACCTGCGGGCATACTCTCTAGCAGACATACTGAGCTGCTCCAAGTTATCGAACTCACGCTCACGGGCGTTCACATAGGACTCCGGGACATACTCCTGACGAAAAGCAACACAAAAACTGTCCCAAGTAATCCCTACTCCAGTCTCTTCCAAAGTCCTCGAAGTGCCTCTTCACCAACGCTCCGCACCTTTCCTCAACTGGAAAGTAGCCAGACTCAACTTGAGTTCATCATCATACTGCACACGGTTAAACAAACCCGTGACATGCTGCAACCAGGAATCTGCATCAGCACTGGACTCATCCCCATCAAATACCTGAGGATTCATACGCATAAACCTCGCCATGACAAGCTCCATGTCATTCACACGAGCAGCTAACTCATCAACCTCATCCTTGGCCTGCCTATCGCGACCGCGACGGGGAAAACTACGCTGATCACCTTCTGTCTGACCTTCAGACTCTTCCGAAATCTGCCCTCTACCTCTACCCCTACGTCTAGGCGGCATCTAAGAAACACTAAGAGGGTAAGATCACAACAGAACAAATACAACACAAGTAATTGCAGCATATAGATCACATAACCAAGCACATGCAACACACAACTGTGCCTAGACTCAAGTGTGATCAACAGAAATCGAGCATATCCCAGCTTAAGCTCTGATACAAAAAATGTCAGGCCTCGTTCTCTACTTAGAGTTAAACCATGCAACAATAGCGGAAGCATACAAAAAGTGGCTTAAAATTTTCGCTTTAGGCCGGATGGTTTAAAACATATAATTTAAAATACAATCATACTTAAAATATCCCAGTTTGCAAATACACAATACAACGGTACAACATTTAAACAAATACAAATACCAGTACTACAACGGATAACACAATCCCACAAGCACAGGGCATCCTCCGGCTGATAGTACTAGTACATATGCTATACGCTAACTGGGACACTCTATCCACCTCCTGGGGCACCTCCAGCTGGGTCAAAGCCACGACCAGCAGAGAAACCTGGGAAACCTGAAAACAACACACAGGCAACAAACACCAGCCCCAGAGGGACCTCGGGGTCAAACCCCAGTACGGAGAGCAGCAATAAACAGCATAAGGAAAGTAACAGATAATATGCAAATGCTATGCAAGGGATCAAGGCTACAACCGAAAGAAGGGAGCCAAAGGATCGCAACAACAGCTCAACAGCAAGATCTTATCAAAGGAGGAACATACAGTCAGTGGCCACGGGTATACTGAGCACATGGGAGCTACCCACTCATCTCCAGTACACCACACCAGATGCTTACAACCAGCTCCACCTGCTGTTGCTCACTCATGAGATTTGGGAGCTACCCACTCCGCTCATAGCAGCTAACAAACCCAGCAGGGAGAATGAGGTACGGTAGTTACCCGCTCGTCTCCGAGGTATACGGGAACTACCCGCTCGTCCTCGAATACAGCATCCTGGTATTCTACAATCGACAGAACAGGCACAGCTAGCAAAACAGAACTCAACAGGATAATGTGTGTATGCAAATGCAACAGCTGATATCAATACAATGCACAAACGATAACAGCACAGAGCACACACACAGCCAAGCATATAATCCATGCTCAATATTAAGCTGTAACAAGCTCACATCCGAACCTCAATATTTGGGCAACAATTACTACAAGAAGATTGCCACAATGACGTAGATCCACCACCTGCTCAACGGCAACACAAGCAACTACTCAAAGACTGAAGCACAGAAAAGCAACAGTTGGGAGCTACAACTCGACCAACGCTATCCTACCTCATCAAACACCACAGAAAGCTCTAACAAGCTTAAAGGCAGGATATTAACTTACCCAAAAAAGCTAGGAGCGAAATCCGACGCTTATGCTAACAGACTACACAAGGGAGATGTCTTCGCACACCTCACCAGCTTCAAGCAAACGTTCGAAAACGATATCCAAACGAAGCGTCTCAGCAAGAGGAGTCCAACGCTACCACTCTCGCTCTCGTTGGAGCTGTCTACCGTCGGAAATTGAAGAAGATAAGGTTCGGTGAACAGTAGCTAGGATATCGCGACAGAGATCATCAACTATCGGGAAATATTCTAAGTATGGAAACTGGATGCTCAATTCGAAGACCAAGTCCTCTCTATAAGCCAAAGCTGCTCACAGCTGAAAGAACAGTATCCACCACACTTAATCTATCGCAACTGGTATTCCCGCTCGCAAACAGATCTTGCAACCGATCTCTCTCTAAGCCAAAACAGATCTCTACTAACTCAAACGACGTCGCAGAGAACTACTGTCGCAACTGGACACGTCACCCGCTACTCACTGCTGAACACTAACCAACATCTGTTAGCAACGCTACAACAGATCTCTCACACAGCTGACGCTAACGCAACTCACAGCTGAGTCTTCTTCGTTAATCCAAAATGTTGTCGTTCCAACTAATCCAAACGACGACTTAGAACTACTCACTGCTGAAACATGCTAGCGCGCTCTCTACTGCTCAGCACAACAGATCTTGCTACGACTGCTGAATACAACCACTACTGCTGACGTCACCACTGCTGAGCGCCAACATTCAGCGATGACCCAGAATTTGCTAATGAACAGATTTTGCGAAAGAACTCAACTAACCGAAGCTGTTCTAAAGACAAACAGAACCCGATAGCTTCTCCAAGCACATCAACGCAAAGCTGATCTCAACAAAACCCGATTAATTAACTCATTTAATCTTATCAGCTTTCGGGTCTCACAGGCGCTCAGAGGTCCTCACCGCCTGTCGGAATATACTCATCGACAGGATCATCACCTGCACCATTTAAACCTAGTGAGCCTAGAGGATCAGCATGCTCTATCGTAATACATAACAAAGTACTAACTAATAAAATCGCATGCAAGCATATACTTGTAATTAAAATAATGTTAAAGCGTGAATGCGTGCATGATCTTAAAACATTTCATATCATAACATATCATATAACATATAAGGCATGACATAACGTAACCTAAAAAACGTATGAGTCGTATCAGTGAATGTGAGCGGGAGTATGACTGATCAGTCGTAATAACCAACGTACGTGGCGGTGTGGTTCACCCCGATATCACACGAGGATCCCTATATGTCACACCTATAATTGCCGCTTCACCCCGATATCACACGAGGATCCCTATATGTCACACCTATAATTGCCGCTTCACCCCGATATCACACGAGGATCCCTATATGTCACACCTATAATTGCCGCTTCACCCCGATATCACACGAGGATCCCTATATGTCACACCTATAACTAAAAACAGGGGATCCCCGGGCCCGACTACCTGGCTAACTCCCATCATAAAACTTTGCCACATCACTTGAATCCCTCGGGTTTTATCTTAAAAAGTGATATGCCTGATCGTTTCATAAACTTTAATGATGCGTGCATTTCTTAAAATCATGCAATTTAAAAGCCTAGCCCGATAATGTATAATTAATTCTTTCCTTTAAAACTTTTACGTACATAACATACTACATATATGATTAATTATACATTCACGGGCTTCTATCTTTTTCTACTTCGGTCAAGGATTGGTTCAGGAGTCTGGCCCACTACTTCTAGACTAAACATCGCTCCTAACTTAAGCGATGAAACGTGTTAGATAAAATTTATTAGTTTTGGTGATAACAAAAAATAAGACAAGTGCTGAATTCAAATTACTTCTGGACAATCAGCCGTTGCAATTAACAGCTTCGCATATTAAGAAGCGAGTGTATTCAGCAGTTGGGTATCTACTTCA
>KV005774.1:147850-160975 GCA_001598015.1 Dorcoceras hygrometricum
AATGTATGATTTGAAGTTCAGGCCCATTGTATTTCGAAAAATTTTTAAGCCCTGATTTTAAGCTTCCGTGTTTTTGCGCTTATTACGTGTTAATTGTTAGTAATTAGCACGGGGCCTGACATTTTTGGTATCAGAGCTTAAACTGGGATAAGCTCGATTTCTTTTGATCACACTCGAGTCTAGGCACGTGTTTATGCGCTTATTACGTGTTAATTGTTAGTAATTAGCACGGGGCCTGACATTTTTGGTATCAGAGCTTAAACTGGGATAAGCTCGATTTCTTTTGATCACACTCGAGTCTAGGCACAGAGTTTTGATTTGATTTTAATTGCCTCTGTGACTTATGTGATTTATTATCTGTCTTGTTATTCTATCTGCTGTGAGATCTTACCTCTAAGCTTGTTCGATGCCGCCGAGACGAGGAGGAGGTAGGAGGAATAGACGTTCCGTAGAGGAATCTAGGACAGGTAGTGATGACGACGCTCAGGTAGAGGACGTCACTAGGCAGATAGGTGGAATGGACGTTACCGACACGACTCACTTCGAGCGACAAAACGGTAAAAATCCATTTCTTATCCAAATAACTCTCTACTTCAATCCACATCATCCTAAATAAATATACTAGGTACTGGAACAAATGAAACTAAAAAACGATACAGTACGTGACCAAACCGACGCCCGCAAGCTCACTGCTTGCGCGCAGACTGCAACCAGGACACGTGCTAGCCATAAAATTCATAACTAATTCGTTTTTCGACCAAATCGCCCCCCGTTTGGACCTACGTGACCCTAACTCACTGGGATATCTCATGAAATCAACCTTCACCACATAGACTGCATAGAGCGGCTTACCCAACCCCAACAACTCTGCTGTCGCGCACAGACGACCAGGAAGGACACATGCTGATCATAAAATTCATAACTAATTCATTTCTTGACAAAATCGCTTCCCGTTTAGATCTACGTGATCCTAACTCGATGTACTAACTACCTGGACCATCCTTGGACCAAAAACTAAGCCCCATGAACCGACCATAACCGAAGCATCACAAGAAACTAATCAAAAATGTTTTGAAAACTGTGAAACATGCATGGATCTCAAACGTTATGCATAGATCTAAACAAATCACATACAATTCATGCAAGTTTTCATTAAAAACAGCTTACTATGGCTTAAATGGTGAGAAAAGGAATAGATATTACATGCCTGGCTTGGAGAGAATAGAGATCTGCGAGTTACCGACGTTGTAGACGCGAGATCGGGGCACCACCGGTTTTGGATCACCAAAATTCTTCAATGGCTGAATATTTTCAAAACTTGTGTGCTAGGGGAGTGGAGAGGATGGCTGGTGCATAGAATGGAGGCTAGGTTTTGTATAAAGTGTGTTTAAAAAATAATGAAAGTGCCTAATATGACCCCTATCGATTTAATTAAGAAAATACAAGCTTCCCCTCTAATTAAATTAAAAAGGTGCTTAAAACTCATAGTTGGGCTTTAATGGTCACATAATTTCGAAATCTAGGCCTCCTCATAATTTAAAATGCCTTAAAACTCAATACACCAACCCGTATAGGTGAAAAACGGGTTCTCCTCCAAAATAATCATAAAAATCCTAATTTTCAGAAATTGTTGCTTAAAATAAATAATTTCATTCTTAAAATCCTATAACTTAAAAGTTTCAAATTATTTTCATTCCGGTCGACCCTAATCTCGTCCACACGTCCGTAGCTCAAGCAGGCTGAAAATACACATGCATACCATGTAAGCATAAAATCATAAATAAATCACATAATAAGGCATGTAATCATCTAAAACATTTTCTCCCTAGTCATGCACTAATTTCTACGTAATCTGGATTTCGGGGCGTTACACAGCTCCACCTCATAGTTCGCAACACATGAGAAGGATCTGACTCATACTTCCTCAACATAGACACATGAAACAAATCATGCAATGAGGACAGATCTGGCGGCAACAACAAACGATAAGCCAAATGACCGATCCTCTCCACAATCTCATATTCCCTTGAGACCAAATCTCATCACGCTTCGAAAAGGAGAAACTTTCAGGAAAACCAGATCTCCAACCTTAAATTCTAAAGGCCTATGCCTTCTATTTGCATAGCTCGCTTGGCGATCTTGTGCAGCTTTCATACTCTGACGAATCAGGTCTACTTGACCTCTCATCTGCTGCACAAATTCTGGAAAAGACAACTGCTTCTCCCCCACTTCTTCCCAACAAATCAGCGATTTGCACTATGCCATACCAATCGTGACCTGGTAGCTAATATTATAAGAAAACTCAACCAAAGAATGAATCTTGCTAGCTACCATTGAAATTCATCACAACAGCTCTCAACATATCCTCTAAGATCTGGATAGTCCTCTCAGATTGGCCATTGGTTTGGGGATGATACGCTATACTCATAGCCAATTGGTACCCAAAGCTGTTTGCAAACTCTTCCAAAACCTGGAAGTAAACCTCGGATAACGATCTGAAACAATAGTCACAGGCACACCATGCAATCGCACCACGAAATCTATGTACAGTTTCGCCATCTTCTTCAAAGAATACATCATATTGTAGGGAATGAATTGAGGACTTCGACAATCTGTCAATAACAACCCACACAACATCACAACCTCTGCTGGAACGAGGCAAATGGGTTACAAAATCCATAGCTATGTGCTCCCAATTCCATTGGGGCACCTCTAAGCTCTGCAATAGACCACCAGGTCTCATCCTCTCTACCTTAACTTGCTGAAAGTTCAGGCAACGCGCAACAAAATCAACAACATCACTCTTCAAACCTGCCCACCAGAAGTGCGGCTTCAAGAAATGGTACATCTTCCTTGCACCAGGATGGACACTATGTCTACTACAGTGTGCTTCTCTCAAGATCTCCCCATTCAAATCCATCATATTTGGAACTACCAACCTACAACGGAACCTCAAACAACCATCAGACGAGACAGTGTAATCCTCCAACTGTCCAGCTCTAACCTTCAGCTTCAACTCATGGATAGATGGATCTGTTCTCTGTGCTGCTCTAGAGGACTTCGACAATCTGTCAATAACAACCCACACAACATCACAACCTCTGCTGGAACGAGGCAAATGGGTTACAAAATCCATAGCTATGTGCTCCCAATTCCATTGGGGCACCTCTAAGCTCTGCAATAGACCACCAGGTCTCATCCTCTCTGCCTTAACTTGCTGAAAGTTCAGGCAACGCGCAACAAAATCAACAACATCACTCTTCAAACCTGCCCACCAGAAGTGCGGCTTCAAGAAATGGTACATCTTCCTTGCACCAGGATGGACACTATGTCTACTACAGTGTGCTTCTCTCAAGATCTCCCCCTTCAAATCCATCATATTTGGAACTACCAACCTACAACGGAATCTCAAACAACCATCAGACGAGACAGTGTAATCCTCCAACTGTCCAGCTCTAACCTTCAGCTTCAACTCATGGATAGATGGATCTGTTCTCTGTGCTGCTCTAATATTTGAAACAATCTGTGGCTCAACTTGAAAAGAAGAAACCACAACATAATCCTCACCTGGGTAAAACCATCAACCAGTAGTGCTTAGATGCTCATGGACCTTCGAAATCTGTAACGAAGTCAGCATCGCCACTTGAGCCTTCCTGCTCAATGCATCAGCAACTACATTCACCTTCCCAGCTGATATTGGATCTCACAATCAAAATCTTTGAGCAGCTCCATCCATCTACGTCGTCTCATGTTCAAATCTGACTGGGAAAAGAGATACTGAAGTCTCTTGTGGTCTGTGTACACCACAAACTGCTCGTCATACAGGTAGTGGCGCCAAATATTCAAGGCAAAGACCACCGCTGCCAACTCCAAATCATGAACTAGGTATCAAGTCTCATGCGGTTTCAACTGACGAGAGGCATACGCAATGACTCGACCATTCTGCATCAACACACAACCCAATCTTTCATTCTTAAAATCCTATAACTTAAAAGTCTCAAATTATTTTCATTCCGGTCGACCCTAATCTCGTCCACACGTCCGTAGCTCAAGCAGGCTGAAAAATAACACATGCATACCATGTAGCATAAAATCATAAATAAATCATATAAAATGGCATGTAATTATCTACAATATTTTCCCCTAGTCATGCACTCATTTCTACGTAATCTGGATTTCGGGGCGTTACACAGCTCCACCTCATAGTTCGCAACACATGAGAAGGATCTGACTCATACTTCCTCAACATAGACACATGAAACAAATCATGCAATGAGGACAGATCTGGCGGCAGCAACAAACGATAAGCCAAAGGACCGATCCTCTCCACAATCTCATATTCCCTTGAGACCAAATCTCATCACGCTTCGAAAAGGAGAAACTTTCAGGAAAACCAGATCTCCAACCTTAAATTCTAAAGGCCTATGCCTTCTATTTGCATAGCTCGCTTGGCGATCTTGTGCAGCTTTCATACTCTGACGAATCAGGTCTACTTGACCTCTCATCTGCTGCACAAATTCTGGAAAAGACAACTGCTTCTCCCCCACTTCTTCCCAACAAATCAGCGATTTGCACTATGCCATACCAATCGTGACCTGGTAGCTAATATTATAAGAAAACTCAACCAAAGAATGAATCTTGCTAGCTACCATTGAAATTCATCACAACAGCTCTCAACATATCCTCTAAGATCTGGATAGTCCTCTCAGATTGGCCATTGGTTTGGGGATGATACGCTATACTCATAGCCAATTGGTACCCAAAGCTGTTTGCAAACTCTTCCAAAACCTGGAAGTAAACCTCGGATAACGATCTGAAACAATAGTCACAGGCACACCATGCAATCGCACCACGAAATCTATGTACAGTTTCGCCATCTTCTTCAAAGAATACATCATATTGTAGGGAATGAATTGAGGACTTCGACAATCTGTCAATAACAACCCACACAACATCACAACCTCTGCTGGAACGAGGCAAATGGGTTACAAAATCCATAGCTATGTGCTCCCAATTCCATTGGGGCACCTCTAAGCTCTGCAATAGACCACCAGGTCTCATCCTCTCTGCCTTAACTTGCTGAAAGTTCAGGCAACGCGCAACAAAATCAACAACATCACTCTTCAAACCTGCCCACCAGAAGTGCGGCTTCAAGAAATGGTACATCTTCCTTGCACCAGGATGGACACTATGTCTACTACAGTGTGCTTCTCTCAAGATCTCCCCATTCAAATCCATCATATTTGGAACTACCAACCTACAACGGAACCTCAAACAACCATCAGACGAGACAGTGTAATCCTCCAACTGTCCAGCTCTAACCTTCAGCTTCAACTCATGGATAGATGGATCTGTTCTCTGTGCTGCTCTAATATTTGAAACAATCTGTGGCTCAACTTGAAAAGAAGAAACCACAACATAATCCTCACCTGGGTAAAACCATCAACCAGTAGTGCTTAGATGCTCATGGACCTTCGAAATCTGTAACGAAGTCAGCATCGCCACTTGAGCCTTCCTGCTCAATGCATCAGCAACTACATTCACCTTCCCAGCTGATATTGGATCTCACAATCAAAATCTTTGAGCAGCTCCATCCATCTACGTCGTCTCATGTTCAAATCTGACTGGGAAAAGAGATACTGAAGTCTCTTGTGGTCTGTGTACACCACAAACTGCTCGTCATACAGGTAGTGGTGCCAAATATTCAAGGCAAAGACCACCGCTGCCAACTCCAAATCATGAACTAGGTATCAAGTCTCATGCGGTTTCAACTGACGAGAGGCATACGCAATGACTCGACCATTCTGCATCAACACACAACCCAATCCATTCAAGGAAGCATCAGAACACACCACAAAACCACCTGAACCAGACGGCAAAGCTAACACAGGCGCATAAGTTAGCTTCTCCTTGAGCAACAGAAAGCTGTTCTCACACTGCTCAGTCCAAACAAATCTCTTATCTCTCTGGGTCAACTGCGTCATAGGCTTAGCTATACTAGAAAATCCCTCGATAAAGCGTCGGTAATAGCTTGCCAGACCCAAGAAACTACGAATCTCTGAAACATTCTTGGGACGCTCCCAGTTCACAACAGCCTCTACTTTACTGGGATCAACAGATATACCTTCAGCTGAAACGACATGACCCAGAAATACAATCCTGTCCAACCAGAACTCGCACTTGGAAAGCTTAGCATACATCTGCGAGTCTCATAGAGTTTGGAGAACCAGCCTCAAATGCTATTTATGCTGCATCGCAGTCTTAGAGTACACCAAAATATCATCGATAAACACAATAACAAATTGATCGATGAACTCTCGAAAGACTCGATTCATCAGATCCATGAAAACTGCAGGGGCATTCGTCAAACCAAAAGGCATAACCAAAAACTCATAATGCTCGTACCTTGTACGAAATGCAGTTTTCGCAACATCTTGCTCCCGAATATGCAACTGATGGTACCCTGAACGCAGATCGATCTTAGAGTACACCGCTGCACCCAGAAGCTGATCAAACAAGTCATCGATCCTCGGTAAAGGGTACTTATTTTTCACTGTCGCCTTATTCAGTTGCCGAAAGTCAATACACATCCTCATCGATCTATCCTTCTTCTTCACAAACAAAATAGGCGCTCCCCACGGGGACATACTCGGCCTAATGAAGCCCTTCTCCAACAAGTCGCTAAGCTGAACCTTAAGCTCCCTCAACTCAGCTGGCACTAAATGATACGGGGCTCGTGAGATCGGAGCTGTACCAGGTACCAACTCAATGCTAAAGTCGATTTCCCTTCTCGGAAGAAAACCAGGAATCTCCTCAAACACATCGGGGAAATCATGAGCGACCGGGATGTTACTAAGCTCCACACACTAAGAAAAGGATGCATCCATAACATAGATCATAAAACCTACGCTCTCTAACGACAACAGTCTAAACATCTCCATCGCAGAGACCAAAGGAATCTTCTAATGGGAATCGTGGCCTTAGAAATTCCATTTCTCGCCAGACTGGGGCCTAAACATGGAAAAAATCCACGGTGACCCTATAGCTAGACAACACGTCCATTCCCACTATGCAGTCAAAATCCCACATCACTATCCTGATCATGTTCGCTACTAACACGTTCTCACCAAACCTAAGAATGCCATTCAACACAATCTCTTGGGAGTATAGGCTCGTGCCGGCAGGAGTCGCAACAGACATAGCATCACACAAAGAAGTGTTATGCAAACCATGCTCAACCACAAATGCATCATCAATGAACGAATGTGATGCTCCTGTATCAAACAATACACGCGAAACATCGGAAAAAATCCACGGTGACCCATAGCTAGACAACACGTCCATTCCCACTATGCAGTCAAAATCCCACATCACTATCCTGATCATGTTCGCTACTAACACGTTCTCACCAAACCTAAGAATGCCATTCAACACAATCTCTTGGGAGTATAGGCTCGTGCCGGCAGGAGTCGCAACAGACATAGCATCACACAAAGAAGTGTTATGCAAACCATGCTCAACCACAAATGCATCATCAATGAACGAATGTGATGCTCCTGTATCAAACAATACACGCGCAGGAAAATAAAAAACATAGCAAGTACCTGCGATCACTCCTCCTGGCGTGCCCTCCGCTTGCTCCCTCATCATGGCATTCACTTGGGCATGCTAGGTCCTGAGAAATGAGGCTGGGAAGACTGTCCGAAATGCGAAGAACCAGGCTGTTGAAACAGCCTAAACTGCATCTCCCCTATCCTCTGCTACGGAGCAGGAAAAGAACGACCTCGAGACGACCCACCAAAATGACCCTGGGGTGGGGCTCTGGCGTGCTGAGATCCCTTCATTGGACACACTCTCGCAAAATGTCTGTATTGCCCACAATTATTGCACGTACCCTGCACGCCAACACACTGCACCGTAGTATTCTTTCCTCCACACTGGCCGCAAAACTTGGCCCTGGGACTACTATTGTTAGAACTGCCCGAACCAGAAGAACTAGAACCCGACTTATTCTTGAACTGATGACCACGAGGTCTAAACCTATGGCGTCCAGAATGTTTGGGCTGCCTGCTGCTGGGGTGGCTGGGATGACTGCGAAGACTGGGAAGGTTGCACCCTCGGAACCATGGATGGTTACCTTGCACCACTTGAGGCTTAACACAAGACCTACGGTTCTGCAGTCCCTCATCAATATCTATAGCCCTGTCCACCGCCTCCGCATAACTAGTCGGTGAACTCGCAAGCACCAAAGAATACAGATCCTCATTCAGCCCCTCCAAGAACTTATTCCTCTTTGCCCTCTCGCGACCAGAAACATGCGGAACATACGCAAGAAGAGAAGAAAATCTCCGGGCATACTCCCCTACAGACAAAGTCCCCTGCACCAGGTTATCAAACTCACGCTCCCAGGCGTTAACAAAGGATTCCGGAACGTACTCCTGATGGAAGGTAGTACAAAATCTGTTCCACGTGATCCCTACACCAGTCTCCTCGAGAGTCCTCGAAGCGCCTCTCCAACAACGCTCAACATTCCTCCTCAACTGGAACGTAGCCAAACTTAACCTACGCTCGTCATCGTACCTCACACGATCAAACAAGCCGGTAATGTGCTGCAACCAGGACTCTGCATCGGAACTAGGCTCATCACCGTTAAAAATCTGAGGATTCATCCGCAGAAACCTCGCCATCACAAGTTCCATGTCGTCCACACGGGCTGCCAGCTCATCTACCTCAACCTCAACCAGACTAGCACGTCTATGAAGAGGAATACTATGCTGCACCTCATCGTTCTGACCCTCGGACTCTTCCGGAATCTGCCCTGTACCTCTACCCCTACGTCTAGGCGACATCTACGAAGGCACTAAACAATAAGGTCACACAGCAACAATTATATCACATAGTAAATAAATCACATAGTCATGTACATGCAACAAGCAACACTGTACCAAGACTCAAGTGTGATCAAAAGAAATTGAGCTTATCCCAGCTTAATCTCTGATACAAAAAATGTCAGGCCTCGTGCTCAATCAGAGATAAAACAAAATAACAAACGATTGCGGAAGCATTAAAATTGTGGCTAAAATTTTTCGCTTTGGCATGACTTAGAAAACATAATTTAAGTTACACATATACAAAATATTGGGTTACAATACTCGAAAACTAACTACAACGCATACAACACAACTAACATAAAAGCATAGAGTGACTCCCAATCATCAAACAGATGAGTCTCTCGCTCAACATAGATACAATACAATATAACGAAAATATATCATGTATCTACTACATATAACTGGGACACTCTATCCACCTCCCGGGGCATTAACAGCTGGATCAAATCCACGACCAGCGAAGAAACCATGAAAACCTGAAAACACACACAGGCAAACAAGACAACCAGCCCCAGAGGGACATTGGGGTCAAACCCCAGTACGGAGAGCAACTGAAAAACAACAGTTAAATAACAATAGATAAAATGTGAATACTATGCATGAGAACCGGGCTACAACCGAAGGCAGGGAGCCAAAGGATCTCAAAGAACTTCTCAACAACAGATATCCAATACATTGGAAGATAGTGGCCACGGGGTGTGTGAGTATATGGGAGCTACCCACTCGTCTCAACACACGGTACCAGATGCATAACAATCACTCAACCTGCTGTTGCCCAACTCATGAGATGTGGGAGCTACCCACTCCGCTCATAGAGGCTAACCGATACCAGCAGGGAGATGAGGGTGACAGGAGTTACCTGCTCGGCCTCAAAACAAGCATCCTGGTACGCACAGATCAACACAACAAGGCACGGCTAACAAGATCTGAGCTCAACATGAATAATACGTGTATGAAATGTAACAACTTGCAACAATAAACACAGCAGGAGCAAGCAATAACAACACAAAAGCATACACAGCAGCACACATAATATCCATGCAATATCCAACGCTGTAAAACAAGCTCACATCCGTACCTTAGTTCTGAGATACAATTACCACAAAAGCAGTCCCGAGCAACCAGATCTGAAACCTGCTAAGTCAAATAACAATGCTAACTCGGGAACGCAAAGCTCAGAGCTACGATGTGACGCCCCAATCCTCATAGGGTCACGAAAGAATAATAAAAAGAAAATAAGGGCTGAATGGGAATTCTTATAAGCTGTATTTCTTATAACTAAATCAAAATTCAAACACAAACATAATATGGCGCCAGATACTAGAACGACTGAAACAATTTCTTTAATAACAGATGTTACAAAAGTGCAAAATGCGATATTACAACTTTGCAATTCTATATGAATTCAATATTGTTGTAATGGATCTAATACAGACTTAACAAAAGATCAAAAACAACAACAGCTGCTACGGAAAAACATCGGCCGTAGATAAACACAATCACCACAGCTGGTTCAGTCGCTGCCTCCCGCCTGCCCCAGCTCTGTCCCACCTGCACCATTTTAAAACCATTGAGCATAGGGGCTCAGCAGTAAAATCTGAAGATAACAAATCCCCTACACAAACATAATATGGCGCCAGATACTAGAACGACTGAAACAATTTCTTTAATAACAGATGTTACAAAAGTGCAAAATGCGATATTACAACTTTGCAATTCTATATGAATTCAATATTGTTGTAATGGATCTAATACAGACTTAACAAAAGATCAAAAACAACAACAGCTGCTACGGAAAAACATCGGCCGTAGATAAACACAATCACCACAGCTGGTTCAGTCGCTGCCTCCCGCCTGCCCCAGCTCTGTCCCACCTGCACCATTTTAAAACTATTGAGCATAGGGGCTCAGCAAGTAAAATCTGAAGATAACAAATCCCCATAATGCAGGCAGACATCTGAACATAACATACATAACAGTTTAAAAGGAAGTCATTCATCAGCTTTCATAAACTTTCTTTCGTTAAACTTGGAAATGGGGAAGATGACCCAGATCCCACTCTTATTTTCTTGTGATTTATGGCTTAGAAGCTCTCCTTAGGTCCTTGGTGCACCTGATCAAGTGACTACTGATATCAGCCTTAGCATTTAGCTCGTGGTGAAGGGGCAACTGACATCTGGACAGCTGCTCACCCCTCCATGGTGACCGTCTGTTATCTATGCCATAAATCCTTAAATTGAAACGTTCTTCCTTTAAACTCATAGCTGGTTGAAATTTTGATTTTGAAATCATCGTTCGGGTTCACAGTGCTTCGAAATTCTTTCTTTAAAACTTTGTCGAGTATCGGGTTCTACTGCTGAGACTTATCGCTAAAAAGAATCAGCTGATGCTAAGGGAAACAATATGATTATAGTAAAACAGACGCAAGGATATTCGATAACATTGAAACAGATGTATTAAATGAAACGACATCGTTAGTGTAAGAATCAGATGTTGGGTAATGAATCAGTCGTTGGATAAGAAAATCAGCTGCTGGTTCTAAGAAAATCAGCTGTTGGTTCTAAGAAAATCAGCTGCTGGTTCTAAGAAAATCAGCTGCTGGTTCTAAGAAAATCAGCTGCTGGTTTATGAAAATCAGCTGCTGGTTCTATGAAAATCAGCTGCTGGTTCTAAGAAAATCAGCTGCTGGTTCTAAGAAAATCAGTTGTTGGTTCTATGAAAATCAGCTGTTGGATAAAAATCAGCTGTTGGTTGTTGATCGTAGTCAACTCAGCTGTAAGATAAACAATAATGAAGGACTAACCCAACTCAGACGCAAGACAACTCACGGCTGAACGTATACAAATATCAACGGCTGAACGCAACACTTAGAATTTTCTTAACACAAAGATAACTGCTGAAAAGGGGAACTACTGAGTATAACTTGGTGTTGTAACATCAAAACGACGGCTGCGCTATCAGCCGTTGCCTATCAAACCAGACTTAACTTCTGATTCGACTAGCAACTCCGATTACATAGCGTCAAGTTCCGATGTTACCATCCACCGGAAGGGAGAACATTCATGAACATACTACTTAAACCCGATTGCTCAACATTTTAAAACAACATTTTCATCTTCTTCATCGAAGCACTCTTTAAAACTTTGTAACAGAAACAAAACTGGAACCCGATCATCCATCCATTTTCTTAAACATGCTTAGACATGAACATAACTTATTTTAACATAATCAGGCAACAATCATGCACTGAAGAACAATATATGCTTTAAAATGGCATAGAAAGAATCAGCCTTTACTTGCCTTAAACCTGCGAAACACAGAAGCAACGGGTCTCAACAGGAGTTCTCCACAAGCACCACTACGAGCACTTTGAAGTTTTTAGAGAGAACGAGAGAAATTTCTGGACAACGATGAAACCCTCTTGTTATGAAAACAATCATATACGGGATATGACTTGTAGTAGGTATTAACACTCGAGTAGACATGGGATCCTACCAAACCGTATCCTTTTCAAAAGAATTTGTCAAATACTCCCTACTACTATTTTGAATTTGAAAACTTTACCAAAACATTTTAAAAGAACTTTTTTTGTCCAGCTGAGGGCATTTTAAACCAAAATCTGAATCTGCTCGTATTTATGCTCGGGCGACAGCTGCCTGGAAACCTTCCACGTCATGTCTCAAAGCAACAACTGAAAATCAGCTGTTAAAACAAACGAAGTAAACTTAAGGCTGAAATACGCTGTGACGCCCGAATCCACGGGAATCACGAATTGGGGTAAATAAAAAAATTTTGAAACAAAAGAAGGGCTAAAAGATAATTTGTTATAAGCTGTATTTCTTATAACTTCAAAAAGAATGAAAAGACAAAGACAAGATCTGACAGACTCTCAATTGCGCGCCAACTATTGGAAACATTTGCGAAAAAATAGATTTTATACATCATTGCAATTGCGATTTACAACAGCTGAAATTCTATATAAATATACAACTGTTGCACTGATCTAATACAGTACTTCTAAATCAAAACGATACAACTGAGACACGGAAAACGCAGGCCTTGGACAAACACACACCACCCAGCAGCTGATTTCAAGTTTCACCCCCTGTTCGTTCTCCAGCCGTCGCACCTGCACCATTTTAAAACGCTAGTGAGCCTAGGGGCTCAGCAAGTAAAACCTGAACTAATAACAAGTTTAAACTACGCAGGTAGACATCTGATCAATACATAAGCT
>KV005774.1:161592-173338 GCA_001598015.1 Dorcoceras hygrometricum
CTCGCTTCCATTTTCAAAACTTTACTGAGTATCGAGTTCGACTTTGGAAACGTAACATTGATATGAGACCAGTCGGAAGAGAAACCAGTCGCAAAGAATAGGAACCAGTCGAAAGAATAAAACCAGTTGCAAGGTCTTTGCATTTAAAACAAACGTATTTAATAAAACGGCGTCGTTAGCGCGTCAACCAGCTGACAACGAAAGACGCTAAACAACCAGTCGCAAGAAAAGACGCTAACATATATATAAAAAACCAGACGCAATGAACAGTACCAGTCGCAAGACTAATACCAGCTGCAATGAACAGAACCACTCGCAAGAATAATACCAGCTGCAATGAACAGTACCAGTTGCAAGACTAATACCAGCTGCAATGAACAGTACCAGTCGCAAGACTAATACCAGCTGTAATGAACAGTACCTCTACTGGAATTTAACAACGAAATGCATCTGCTGATGAACAGTGCATCTACCGATTTTACGAAAAGAACGCAACTGCTGAATTTAACAACAAGATGCATCTGCTGGTGAACAGTGCATCTACTGGAATTTATGAAAACAACACAGCTGCTGAAATTTGGCTTTATATTTATAATATCAAAAGAACAACTATGCTATCAGCCGTTGCCTATAAAACCATACTTTATAATGATTCAACTAGCAACTACCGATTACACAGTTATTAAATTATGATATTACAACTACTATATTGAAGAAAATTCATAAACATTCTGGGAATAAACTCAAATCCTCAGTACTTTTAAACATCATAAACTTTCTGCGAAAACATTTGGAAGCATCAAAACATCAATTTGAACCCATCTTTCTTTCCTTTTCATGCATAATTCATTTTAAACATGAACTTTAAACGTACTGTAACACATATAAGCAAAAAGACTCAGAAACATCAATATATGCTTCAAATGGTGAGTCAAAAATCAGCTTTTACTTGCCTTAAATGAAGCTTTGCAACAACAACCGATTCCTCCAGAATTCTTCTCCTTAAGCAACGCACGAGCTTCTCTGGAAAATATTTTGAAGAACACAGAAGGTTTTCTTTGCAAAATGATAAAGATCTTGCTTGCAAAACAGGTTTTTATATGAAAGGGATTAGTGGCAAGCTACTTGTGAAATCAAGCATGACACACTTATAAAATTTAGTAAAATTCCCTTCATCTCTTTTTAATTTGTAAAACACCAAACCTTTTTCAAAAGAAATCATTTGTCCTTCTTAAAAATACTTTCAATCAATTTAAAACCAGCTCATGTATCGCTCTTGGAGTCATCTGCTGGAACCAGCCGCGACGCATCTTATGTATCTGGTCCTAAACCAGCTCTTTCACCAACTTCATCCCAATGAAGTGGTGTTCTACACTTTTGGCCGTAGAGAGCTTCATATGGAGCCATTTGAATCGAAGCTTGGAAACTGTTATTGTAGGCAAACTCTACCAGTGGCAATTTCGAATCCCAACTTTCTGAAAAATCTACAATACAAGCTCTAAGCAAATCTTCTAAAATCTGAATCATCCTTTCTGATTGTCCATCAGTCTGGGGTGAAACGCAGTACTGAGTGTCAACTTTGTACCCATAGCTTTATGTAGACTTTTCCAAAATGCTGATGTAAAATTAGGATCTCTGTCTGATACAATAGAAACTGGAACACCATGTAGCCTCACTATTTCCTTAACATATAATTTTGCGTATCTGCTCACCTCATATGTTGTTTTAACTGGTAAGAAATGAGCAGACTTAGTGAGTCTATCAATTATAACCCAGATAGTATATCCTTGAGCAGTCCTTGGTAATCCAGTTACAAAATCCATCGCTATACATTCCCACTTCCATTCTGGAATAGGCAGTGGTTTCAATAATCCAGCTGATCGCTGATGTTCAGCCTTCACCAGCTGACACGTCAAACATTCAGCTACAAATCTAGCAACATCCCTCTTCATTCCTGGCCACCAATACAACTGCTGGAGGTCCTTGTACATTTTCGTACTTCCTGGATGTACTGAATATGGAGCTGTATGAGCTTCTTTCAAAAGATCAGCTCTTAAATCATCTACTTGAGGTACCCAGATTCTGCCCAAATACCTAACAATTCCATTTCTGAAAAATAGAGGCTACTGCCTCTTTTTATCTTACCGAGAGGTCTGCTAAAATCATATTACTACTGCTGCTGGACACTATCTCAAGTCCAAAGCTTTCAATATCAACTGCCAATGGCTTCTGGACAATCAGCTGCGCAAGTCCTACTGATTTCCTGCTTAGAGCATCAACTACCACGTTTGCTTTTCCTGGGTGATAACTGATAGTACAATCGTAATCTTTAACCAGATCCAACCATCGCCTCTGCCTCATATTCAATTCTTTCTGGGTAAATAAGTATTTCAAACTTTTGTGATCTGTAAATATCTCACACTTCTGCCCATATAGGTAATGCCTCCATATCTTAAGGGCAAAGACAACAGCTGTCAGTTCTAAGTCATGCGTTGGGTAATTCTTCTCGTGATCCTTCAGCTGTCTAGATGCGTATGATATGACTTTATGATCCTGCATCAACACAGCTCCTAGTCCCAACTTAGAAGCATCGGTGTAAATTACAAATTTTCCTTGATCAGTTGGCATCGTTAACACAGGTGCTTCAATCAATGCTTGCTTCATTTTGTCAAAACTGTTTTGACATTCAACTGTCCAGTTATATTTCACCTGTTTTCTTGTTAATGTAGTCAATGGAACAGCTATCTTAGAGAATCCTTGGATAAATCGCCTATAATATCCAGCTAAACCCAAGAAACTCCTTATCTCTGCAACATTCTTTGGTACTGGCCAGTCGCGAACAGCTTCTACTTTGGCTGGGTCGACTTCTATTCCATCTTTAGAGATTATATGACCTAAGAATGATACTTTCTCCATCCAGAAATCACATTTGCTAAATTTTGCAAACAACTGCTTATCTTTCAAAATCTGGAGTACAATTCTTAAATACTGGAACCAGCCGCGACGCATCTTATGTTCTAAAATCAACGAATCAGCAAATACATAACATTTAAAATTGCCATTTTGGCCCATGAGATTAATAAAATACATAAATGTGGTCCTATGGATTTTGGGGTGTTACAACTCTAGCCTCCTTATTGAAATTTTGTCCTCGATATTTACGTACCACATAGATATGGGTATAAGCTTAGCATATCAGCTTCTGTTTCCCACTTTTCTTCTCGTTCCGTCTGGTTAGTCCATTGTATTTTAACCATAGGAATGTTACGGTTTCTTAATCTTCTAACTTATCGAAGGAGAATTCTTTCTAGTCGTTCTTCATAACTTAAATCCGGTGTTAACTGGATTGGTTCATGACTTAACACATGCGAAGGGATAGGAACGTATTTCCTCAAAGCTGATACATGAAAAACATTGTGTACTGCTGCCAGCTGTGGTGGCAGTGCTAAATGATAGGCTAATGTCCCTATCTTCTCCAAAATCTCATATGGTCCAATATACCTTGGACTCAACTTTCCTTTCTTTCCAAAACGCATAACTCCTTTCATTGGAGCTATTCTAAAAAATATGTGATCTCGTATCTCGAAATTCAGTTCCCTTCTTCGATTTTCTGCATAACTTTTCAGTCGACTTTGAGCAGCTTTCATTCTTTCTCTTATTTTTCTAACAGCTGCTGCTGTTTGTTCCACAATATCTGGTCCTAAACCAGCTCTTTCACCAACTTCATCCCAATGAAGTGGTGTTCTACACTTTTGGCCGTAGAGAGCTTCATATGGAGCCATTTGAATCGAAGCTTGGAAACTGTTATTGTAGGCAAACTCTACCAGTGGCAATTTCGAATCCCAACTTTCTGAAAAATCTACAATACAAGCTCTAAGCAAATCTTCTAAAATCTGAATCATCCTTTCTGATTGTCCATCAGTCTGGGGGTGAAACGCAGTACTGAATGTCAGCTTTGTACCCATAGCTTTATGCAAACTTTTCCAAAAAGCTGATGTAAATTTAGGATCTCTGTCTGATACAATCTGGAACACCATGTAGCCTCACTATTTCCTTAACATATAATTTTGCGTATCTGCTCACCTCATATGTTGTTTTAACTGAACTGGACTACAAACTGGTCCAAAAATGGTTGAAAGACCCTATTCATTAAATCCATAAAAGCTGATGGAGCATTCGTAAGTCCAAAGGGCATAACTAGGAATTCATAATACACATACCTAGTTCTAAAGGCTGTTTTATAAACATCAGATGCCTTAATCTTTAATTGATGGTATCCAGACCTCAAGTCGATCTTAGAAAATACTACTGACCCTCTCAACTGGTCAAACAGATCTTCTATACTGGGTAATGGATACTTATTCTTAATTGTCAATTTATTCAACTCCCGGTAATCTATACATAACCTCATACTTCCATCCTTTTTCTTAACAAATAAAACAGGGGCTCCCCAATGGGAAGTACTTGGTCTAATAAACCCCTTCTCCAACAGATCTTGTATCTGTTCTTTCAGTTCTTTCATTTCTGATGGAGCTAATCGATAGGGTGGTCTAGATACTGGAGCAGCTCCTGGAATTAGATCAATTGAAAATTCCAGCTCTCTATCTGGTGGTAATCCCTGGATATCTTATGGAAAAACTTCATGGGAACTCGTTTACTACCTCTACGGCTGACAGCTGGGGTCTATCAGTTGCTGCTAAGGATGATATAATTGAAGGGACTTTATTAACATGTTTGGCTAAAAATTGAAATGAATCTTTTCTTGGTGGGTTGACAACTACTGCTCGTAGTTTGAAGTCGATTACTACCCCATACTTAGTTAGCCAATATATTCCCAAAATCATATCAAATTCTGGCATCGGTAATATAATTAAATCAGCAGTAATCTGATGCCCTTGAAGTTTAAGTTCTAAACTCCTAAACAATTCGTGCGATACCAGCTTCTCTCCCGAGGGTACCGATACACAATAGCCTATCAATACTTGCTCTGGATGAATGGGCAATTTCTTAACAAACTCAGCAGAAATGAATGAATGTGTAGCTCCTGAATCTATTAAAGCCAGAGAAGGAAATCCAGCTATCAAAATTTCACCTGTGACTACTGTCGAGTCTGGAGGGGCTTGTTCAGCTGTCATTACATAGGCTCTGCTAGTCACCAATTGCTTGAGCTTTGGACAATTTTTCAAAATATTTCCGGGCATTCCACATTTATAGCAGACGTTTTGTCCAAGTCTGCATTGCCCCAGATGATTCTTGTGACACTTAGGACATTCTGTTCTATTATTACCAGCAGGAACAGAGCTAATAGGTTGAACGAAAGAGGCTTTTGCTCTTGAGGCCTCTGCTGGTTCTTGTTTTGCTTCTTGAACGGCCTCTGGTCCTTCTGCTGAAAGGCTTGTCGCTTCTGCTGCCTTTCCTCATCAACATCTTTCCAATCTCTTTCGATTTGCAGGGATCTATCCACTGCTTCTCTATAGGTTCTTGGCACAGATAGCCTAACATTCATTTTGAACATCGGCTTCAATCCTTCCACGAAATGACTCAGTTTCTCTTCTGGGTCACTTCCTATCAATGGCACAAAATAACACCCTCTTTCGAACTTCCGCACATATTCCTGTACGGTTAAACTTCCTTGTTTGAGGGTAAAAAATTCCTTCTTCAATTCGGATCTCTTTCCAGCCGTGAAGTATTGCTCGAAGAATACTTGTTTAAAATCTGCGCATGTGAGATTCAGCAGGTCCACAGACAATTTGGCTCCATCCCACCAAATCATCGCATCCTCTCTCAACATGTAGATAGCGCACCTTGGCCTATCCAAATCAGACATTTGGAGATACTCGAAGATAACCTCCATGGATTTAATCCAGCTCTCGGCGACTAGTGGATCAGTAATATCACTAAATTCCTTGGGTTTTTGTCATCTGAACTTCTCTTGGGGATCGTCGTTACTAGGTCCCCTGCTGTTGGAAGATTGGCCATTTCCCCTGTTATTTTGTTCTACCAGCAGTCTTAACAATTGGGTGATATTAGCATTATTATCACTATCAGTTTCTTCTAAAGGAATACTTCGTCTAGTTCTTCCTCTTCCTGCCATTCTATATTCTATAGCCCGTAATCCACCACATACATATATCAGAACATGCTAAATAATTTAAAGACAGTGCTCTGAAAATAAACTCACAACTTAGAGGAACAGACGATGAACTTTGATCCAGCTGATGGTGCGTGTGTTTATCTCAGGAACGTTGCTCTGAACCATGTTGTGACGCCCGAACCCGCGGGAATCACGAATTGGGGTAAATAAAAAAATTTCGAAACAAAAGAAGGGCTAAAAGATAATTTGTTATAAGCTGTATTTCTTATAACTTCAAAAAGAATGAAAACACAAAGACAAGATCTGACAGACTCTCAATTGCGCGCCAACTATTGGAAACATTTGCGGAAAACAGATTTTATACATCATTGCAATTGCGATTTACAACAGCTGAAATTCTATATAGATATACAACTGTTGCACTGATCTAATACAGTACTTCTAAATCAAAACGATACAACTGAGACACGGAAAACGCAGGCCTTGGACAAACACACACCACCCAGCAGCTGATTTCAAGTTTCACCCCCTGTTCGTTCTCCAGCCGTCGCACCTGCACCATTTTAAAAGCTAGTGAGCCTAGGGGCTCAGCAAGTAAAACCTGAATAATAACAAGTTTAAATACGCAGGTAGACATCTGATCAATACATAAGCTAAAGGAACATCAATAATCAATATCATTTTCTTTCATAACATTTCATAAACTTGGAGACAGGGGATAATAGCCCAATTCTCAACATCAATATCATTTTCTTTAGATTTATGGCTCAGAAGCTCTCCTTAGGTCCGTGTTGCACCTGATCAAGTGACTACTGATATCAGCCTTAGCGTTTGGCATCTTTGCGAAAGGGCAACCGACATATAGACGACTTCTCACCCTTCTCTATATGGGAGGACAACTGATAGCTGCTCACCACACCCGTTATGACCGTCTGTTATCTTTGCCATAGATATTAAAATAAGCTTTTGTTCCTTTAACATTATTTTCTTTAAACTTTCCTTCTTAAAATATCGGGTTCCATCGTTTAAAACTATTGCTTCCATTTTTAAAACCTTACTGAGTATCGAGTTCGACTTTGGAAACATAACATTGACATGAGACAAGTCGGAAGAATAAAACCAGTCGCAAAGAATAGGAACCAGTCGAAAGAATAAAACCAGTCGCAAGGTCTTTGCATTTAAAACAAACGTATTTAATAAAACGGCATCGTTAGCGCGTCAACCAGCTGCAACGAAAGCGCTAAACAACCAGTCGCAAGAAAAGCGCTAACATATATATAAAAAAACCAGACGCAATGAACAGTACCAGTCGCAAGACTAATACCAGCTGCAATGAACAGTGAAATCAAGCATGACACACTTATAAAATTTAGTAAAATTCCCTTCATCTCTTTTTAATTTGTAAAACACCAAACCTTTTTCAAAAGAAATCATTTGTCCTTCTTAAAAATACTTTCAATCAATTTAAAACCAGCTCATGTATCGCTCTTGGAGTCATCTGCTGGAACCAGCCGCGACGCATCTTATGTTCTAAAATCAACGAATCAGCAAATACATAACATTTAAAATTGCCATTTTGTCCCATGAGATTAATAAAATGCATAAATGTGGTCCTATGGATTTTGGGGCGTTACATACGCAATATCAAATAAGCCCTTGAAATAGAAAAGGGTTAAATATGTGGCCCTATGGATTTTGGGGCGCTACATACGAACTGGGAGCTACGAACTCAACAAGCTCTGTCCTACCCTTCTAGCTCAACAAACAGCTCTAAACGAAGCGCAAGGGAGGAACTAACACTTACCCAACAAGCTACCTAAACGGCAGAAGCAAATATGCTCAAATGCTAACAGACTACACAAATCAGCTTCCTTCGCAATCTTATTCTAGCTAAACGCAAGCCTTCGAAAGAGGTATAGAACGAAGCGCCTTAGCAAGAGGAGTCCAGATACCACTCTTTCTCAAATCTGAGTCTTCTACCGCCGGCAATCGGAGAAGATAACGTTCGGTGAACAGTAGCTAGGGTATCGTGACAGGGTAAGGTTACGAGAATATTTCTAAGTGTCAGGAAACAATAGCAAGACTACGGTCAAAGTCTTCTATATATACAACTTAAGTTCCCCAAATCTGATGAACAGTAATCACCAACATTACTGGCTCAAAGATGTTCCCAACTCAGATCTGAGTAACACTCCAGATCTGGACCATACGCTAAACAGATTTGGAACTTATCCAAACGACATCGCACCAAGGACCGCTCGCTCACTAGGAACACGTCATCCCGCTAACCACATCTGAAACGCTAAACGACATCGCATCGCGTCCACCATGACGTCATCAGAACGTCACCGCATCGCAACCTAGATCTGAATAACCAGATCTCACACAAGCGTTGACCAGTCAAATCTGAATATTCTGGACCGCACCGGTCTACACCAAAACACGAACCGAACCGGTCCACGGATTACTAAATGCTTGCGCAACTCAAACATGAATCCTCTCAAATGCATTTTTTTCGGATTAACTCAATTAATCCAATAATCTTTCGGGTCTTACATTCTCTATGAATTTTTTTTCGGAGATTTATCCTTTGAACCGATTGGTCTTCCACACTTCAAGTGTGTTATGACATCATGAACGTCTTTGTTCTCAATTTTTTTCTTCATAATTTCAATTTGAGCAGGAGCATTTATAGCATGTATATTGATTAGTTACCCCTTTTGTCTACAAATGCATTTGATTTGCTATTCGTTGTAAATACACTATTTGATGTACTTTTTGATTTAGTTCTTGGATTCAAATATAACAATGATGGTATGCACATAATCTCTTTTTCGATATATTTCTTTTTCCCCTAGCATTGGGAAGATATCCTCATCAAATGACAATCAAAAAAACGCGCGGTGAACATATCGTCTGTCTGAGGTTCAGGTATTGAATGATTGATGAACTATCATAACCAACATAAATTCCGATCTTTCTTTAAGGTCCCATCTTTGTTCGTTGAGGCGGTCCAATAGGCACATATACCTTACATCCAAATTTGACCAATGCAAGCTGCAATGGGGAGTATTTATGAATGCACTTGGTCTAATGCGAATAATGCAACAACATTCAAAATTGCATGTCCCCATATAGAAATAGGGAGTTTTGTTTTCATAATCATTGTTCTAGCAATCGGTTGTAGACGTATAATTAATGATTCAGCTAAATCATTTTATGTGTGTATATGAGCAACATGATGCTCAACTAGAACAAATGGATGTAAAAACAACATTCCTTCATGGAGAACCGGAAGAAATTATCTACATGGAACAACTGAAGGGATTTATAGTGCAAGGGAATGAAGGGACCCTCTATGGACTAAAACAAATTCCAAGGCAGTGGAATAAGAGGTTCAATGAATACATGCTCGTGATTATTTCCAAAAAAAGTCTGTTTGACAGTTGTGTCTATTTAAGATAGGAAAAACTGGAATATTTTTTTTACTGTTCGTGGATGATATATTAGAAGTCATTGCAAGGAAGAAATCCATGTTCGTGGTTTTGAAAGCAATAGAGGTAATTAGCTCTATAATCCCTCTAAAATGGAATCCATAAACCACCCAAAAAGGCAACATCATGAGAGCATACGTACTAATGAAAATCATTCAAAAAGATTTAAAAGCTCTTGGTTTAGATGCGACAGTAAAGGACATTGGTCTGTATTTGTCGAGCCCCTGAGCATCTTTGTAAACTCTATAAGGAATCAATAAAGAGCAAAGAAAAGGAAACCAATTTCACTTAACACAGTGACTATTTGAGAGATTCGACTCATTTTGATACTGCAGATTTTCTGATCGATTTATCAAAAAATGATAAATTCAATAACGGAATAAAAATTTAGAACTTTTCACGTACTTTTATGATGATGTATAATTACTGTATGTGTTATAATAAAATTACATATGTGTTGTTAAATCATTTTTTTGTTTTGTTCAATATGCAAAATGCAAGGACCAAAGCTAAACAATGAACTAATCTCATGGGAGTTTGCATACCGGATAGTAGTATATCATACTATTCTTCGAGATAAAACACAGTAACACCCGGAAAATCCGTAAGTCCATGAGACATTTATTTATTTTATAAGGGTTAAACTATTAATTTACCTTTGAGCTTAGCTTTTCAGCTTTCGCCTAAGCTGGTTCCTTCGGCTCTCGCCTGGCGGTTCGCGGACGGTTTGGTTCGACGGGAATTAACCCAAGCACGGTATGGTTTTTCTTTTCTTTTTTTAAAACGAAAATAATAAAAATATTTTTCTTACAAAATGATTACTGTTGGCACGCTTACAGCATAATTAGGAAACTTAAATGCTGTTAGCACGCCTACAAGCACTGTAATGATTTCTGTTGGCCGTGGGGGATTGGGCGACGCTTGCGCTGCCAGCTACGATATTAATGAGGCTGCAAGAGTGTTTCCATACCACAAACCAACCAAAATACTTTCTTCAGAGTTAGCAGATGATCGTGCTTGTGGAAGATTTTATGGCCGGAGCTGTTCCCTGCAACCCGCCGAAGCGTAGTATTGCTCCTTCGCTTCTGTGTGCTGTGTTCTTTTTGTTGCAGCTGTTTCAGAGTTTTGAGCGTTTCTAAGGTTTTTTTTCTGAATAATGTTGAGGCCTGTACGCCTTATGCGGTTTCGAAAATGTTTTGACAGAGAAGTTTTGAGACAGTGAGATGCGTGTCCTTTAAGTTTCCGGGTTGTACGTAGGTAGCGTTAAGTAGAGTTCTCCGCATGTTTCCAGAAAGTAAGTAGGGCTGAATGGATGAGGATGAGTTTCTGAACTGATAAACGAAGCTGGTCTAGTTAGAGCGTTGTTCTGATCTGATAAGCTTAGCTAGTCTGTTCGAACTTCTTCGAGCTGTTTTCAGTACTCGTGCTGGATGGCCAAGGAGGAGGTTCTGGGCTGATAAGAAAAGCTGGTCTCATTATAACTCTGTTTTGACCTGATAAGAACAACTAATCTGTTCGAAATTTTCCAAGCTGTTCAGTGTGTTGGGGATCCGGATCCGCCCCCCGGCTAGGCAGCGGAAGAACAGAAAACAGATGCCGGGAGACGATCAATACGAAAAATTGAATAACAAACTACGACATTCATAGGATGTTTAGGTGACTACCTTGCTGGCACTTGTGCCTGGCTCCAACCGTAGTTACAATAACGTCGGCTCTTATCGGTAGATTGCGGTAGATATCGCCAATCCGGTCCACGACCAGAAACGAGACTCCTTCGTCAGCCTGCACTAGAAGGACTGACGAGATCAGCACGAACGGATTCTCCTCGTCGAATTGGCCGGAAACAATTTTCCGGCGAAGACGGGCGGCGGCGGCGGCTTGAGAGAGGAGAGGAGGGGCGGCGCTTAGTTTCTAGGGTTAGGTTAAAGTGTATCACTTGATGTTAAGTCTTGATTAAGTCTAATTAAATAGACTTAAGTGTTGGACTTGGACCGGCCCAACGCGCCCGGGTCCAACGATGAACATTCAGTTCATCTCCACCACCGAGACTTCATCGTAACTCCGATCTCCAATCAGATCGGACCGATCGATTCAGTTTCCAAAACTGAATAATATTATCTGAAAAACCGTTTTTCAGAACCCCAGTGCAAAATGACCA